>JALIZF010001720.1:0-10000 GCA_029948255.1 Telmatactis stephensoni | reverse complement strand
TTAATTTCTTATCTTTCATCCGATATCTCAGACTGGCAAAAAAATTCTATGATTGCTTTGGTATAATTTTTTAATTTAGACCGATTGAGATCTTTTTTGTTGGATTTTTGCTCTTTGAAGTTATCGTATTGACAAGCCCTTCGTGAGCTTTCACATGAAGTGTCCTGGAACAACTTTGTCAATTAAAAACTTGCTCTTTAGAGTAGAAGATGGTAAATAAATTAGTTTTGTTGAACGTTTTGTGGTTTTACTTTATTACAACTGTTTTTAGGTAGAGAAACGACTCTTAGGTTGTGATTCAAAGTTTTCTTGTTGAGTCAGGCTTTGGACAGTTGGTGAGTTAGCTCAACTTCGCTTTCATAAAAACTAAACAACGTCATCTATCTTCTTGACACTTAATGTATGAAAGAGAATCATGCAAAAAGAAAAATTCAACCTGGAATTCATCATAAAAATTACTTTATTTAAAAAGATTGATTTGTTTTACTTTATTTCCATCAGTTGGAGAAAAAATACAGAAAAAGTCAGGCTTATCGATCTGTTGATTCTGATATCGAAAATCATTCTAGATTAGACAATTTTCCTTGACCTTTTCTATCTTTTTTTTCATGCGGGGGAATTTAAGTTTAACAAAATTGAAATCAGAAAAGAATTTTTGTCTTTTGTTGAATGAATAGGGGACTTTTTATTTTCTTTGTGTAACGGAAAGCTTTTTGCTGTTTTTGAAAATGAAATTTATATATTAATCGATCAATCCCCGACTTCAAATTCCGAGTAATTTTGTCACAAAGCCTGACCTATATTTAACTACAAATTGAGAAGAGTTCTTATCATCCTATGTGGGTAGTTGATTTGACTCTAAATGCAGAGTCAGTTTTACTCCAAATTCAGAATACCTTTTTTACTCCTCGCATGGAGTTATTCTAACTCCTACCACACCGGAGTAATTTTAACTCCGAAATTTAATAGGGTCATTATGTCACCGTTTTGCTACTCGATTTTCAGAGTAAAAACTACTCTTTAATATTTACAGTGCATGTTGATAGAAGTTGCATCTTTTTATCACTTTCCTTGCATGGTGTTTCAGTTCGGACGTCCTACGTTACCTTACGTATTTGGTATTGTCATCAAGCCCCGCATGCTCTGTGCATAGTACACAAGTTGAATTCTGATTTATTACTGTCAATAAGCATCAATATTAGCTGTATTAAATTTATATATAAAAGTGATTTTATTAAAGAGGACTCTCAGCTAAATTTAATTCAAGAAAAAAAGAAGGAATTGAAACACACAAACAGCAAACAAATAAACCAACCGACCGACCATCCAATCAACGACAAACCCAACCAACCGACCAACAAAATTTGTTCATGAGTTGCAAAAGTATGCCATTATTTATTTATTGTTCGATAATGTCCAGGGCAGCACACAGCACTGTTTCAGGCAGTTGCAGCATGTATACAATTTGCCTGTTCATGTCATGTGTTTGGTTTCAAATTTAATTGATATCGAATGCAAAAAAACTTTAAAAATCAAAATTTATTGATAAAAGAGATGTATAAGTGCAAACTGGAAATCAGTATCAAAAACAGGGGATAAAAAAAGTTGAGCGAATCCATCGGAGATTCGAGCATGCGACCTTCTATTTTGAACGCGATCGTGAAGCCATAATGTTCAGGAACTGAACGTGGGCTGCCTGTTTTGCAAGCAGCATTACTGATAAGACCGCAGTTATCCCAAGCTCATTTTCTGTGGCCTTCGAACAATAGAGAAATGATAATACTATGAGAAAGCACATTTCCTCAGAGGTCTGCAACATCTAATGATGTGATTGCTGCACTGCATCCCACGCCAGTCTCAATTCCACGTGGGTGGAAACGAATAAACGCACCATTGTGCGTTTAGTTTATTATTTATTTCGCTTCGCCTGCAACGCGAAACAAGTTACTGTGCATGCGTGGACCACCAGACCACCAACACCTCCGCGTGTATTATTGCTATACCATAGATCTTCGTCATGTTTTCACAGGGGAAATATGGTCTTGGCCAGAAGGAACCTACTCCCTTCTCAAGCCTGCCTCAGGTTGTCCTTTACAGTGGGTCGATAATGGATGGATCTTTCAAGATACACTTCATAATATGAAAAACAACCGGTCAGCGGTGCTGCACATTTATGGATATGTTACGAACACTTACGTGGTCAGGTCGTTGTGTACGAAAACAAACAAGACATCTATTCAATGGCCAGACGGTGCGTGTAAAATCTAAAACTTTGGCTACGCTTTTACTAATGGTAATCGCATAAATGAGGACTCTCTCGCATAGTAAGCTTGTTCAAGAGGTCTTCTATCAGATTTATAATGGGTAATTGAGAAGTGTTGTTTTTTTCAGGCCAGTACTGTATCTACCAAGAAGGAATAAGAGCACCAACTGGTATGGAGCATGGCTGGATTATGATGAATTACTGGCCGGAAAACGGAGATTTAGCTCTTAACTTAAAACACATAAATGGGATTAGAAAATCAGGTTACTATACTGTGGAAATTTCTGTTTTCTGCAAGACAAGTGGAGTGAAAAGCCAAGCTATTGATCTTCCTATAACACATCCCTTCTACCTACTACCTTATGGTTCTGCTGAGTGTCAACAAGTTAAGTGGATGGTAGCTACAAGTGAATGGATCAAATATGGCACAAATAATTATAAGAAACAAAATTGGTGCAAAACTGGAACAGCTCCTTATATTGAAGTTGGCTCTGAACGTCATAAGGGTCTTACTATGTTTTATTGTTATTATGAAAGTAAGTAGCACCTTTTTTACGCCGGGAATGAAATTTAATTGTTTGCGCGAGCCAAACACAAGCTTAAAGTCCTTATGACACATAATTTTTTATTTTCAAACTTCGTTATTTTTAGAGAGCATAGTGAAGATCTTTTTACCCAGGTTTTCCTTACCTCGTATTTTCTGAGATATGAAGGTTTCAAATGTCAAAATGCAAATTTGATGACGTAAGAGGAGGCAACACTGCAAACTTCTCATGGGTTTTACAAAAAGAGGACTTCAATTCGAGATCCAGATTTTTTACTAAACAACAGGCTTTGCCATTGGAAATGAGTTACAAATGGAAAAATGCAAGTAATTTAAATTCTCTTGTTTTCGTATAATAAATGATTACTCCTCTTACGTCATCACATTTGCATTTTGAAATTTGAAACCTTTATATCTCAGAAAATATGGAGTGAGGAAAAACAAGATTAAAAGATCTTTACTATGCTTTCTATCAAGAACTGAGTTTGAAAATAAAATATTATCCGTCATAGGGACTTTAAGCGCCAAGGACATCATGCTGACGTGCATCAATACCAGTTTCGCTCTCTTAGTATTATGGTCTCTTAAATAAAACTATTGCGCAAGTTTGCAGCGTTTGGTTTTGCTGTTTCTTACCCCTTTTCAATGGGCAGATGGGACAAAATATTGCGCAGCACTGATACAAACACTAAGCTGTTTGTCGTAGCAGCTTAGCAGCTCCGCAATATTGAGTTTTACTCCGATCACTGTCCAACACACCCTGCTTTTGAAATTCGAATTTGATTGGGATGCAATTTTTCCACCTATTTCTTTAAACCAATGAGATTTTATAATTAACTTAAGAACGAAGTACTTTGGAGAGAGTGGGTAGAGAGCGCATCAACTTGTACGCCTTGAAAGAAACACAATCCGTCTTGCGATAATTAGCTTGATAATTTATTACTTTTAGGTTGTAACAAGACATTGGTTGGTCTGAACGGTACATTCCAGTCCACTCGTTTTCCTGATAAGTACCCGGATGGACAGCTTTGCTCGTGGAAGATTCAAGTTCCAGCCAATCACACCATTCACGTAAACTTTACAAATTTTTCACTCGCCGTTGAGAATGGTAACGACACTGACGTACTGGAGTATTACAGATCAACAAATGATAGTTTGGAACTAGTGAAGGCCTATCGTGGCAGTCTGGAGTCGTTTCAGGTTAATTCAACAAGTGATTTGGTGTTCGTGTTTCGTTCAAATCAGGCTAACAGCAGTTTGGGATTTCATGCAGAGTACTGCATGATTCTTAATAAAGGTGAGATTGAATTTTTGAAAATATATCCAAAGCTGAATAAGTGGTATTACTATCATTGTTTTGGGTTATCGGTACATGTGTTTCTGAGAAAATGATACAAAAGTGACGTTCTTAATTAGTCGTGTTGTTTCAAAGGGCTAAACCAAATAGCTTAGGTAACGCGGATATTTTTGTGGTATAGTTTATGATTTGATTGAGGATCTTGGCTGAATAATTGTAGTCAATATTAAGTTGGAACAGATACATCCCACTAAAAGACGTCCAAAAAATACCGTTAGAGATTTCTACAGATTTAAAAATATGTTCAGTGCGCTTTTCTTCTCAATCAGAACCCACCACAGAAAGCCCAACGACCCCTACTGATGTTAAAGTACATTCAACACTCCGCCCATCAACCAAACCAACAACAACTGGATTCAAGTCAACTAATCCAAAAAGAAATGATGTCAAGTCCAAGTCCAACGACTCCTCTTACAACGGCTCGTTAAGATGCAATTGTGAAGGGACTGGGACTACTGTACTCATAGTAATACCGCTGGTCTGTTTTATACTTGTCTTGGTTGCTGTCATAGACATTGTTTATCGCCGCAGGTGGGTCAAAACTAGATACATATATTGTTAAAGCATGATGAGAATTTTTTCTTTCTTAGCTAGCAAACCCAAAGACCAAGAGGGGTAGAGAGCGTAGGTTGTGGATAAATGGTTGGGCTGGAACTCCGATCCCTGCTCAAATCCCTCACTTCATATTTTAGCTAGACCTTCTAGCGCTTTTTTAAACTACGCTTACTTGTGTTACGAGGGGCCAGTTTGTAAGGAATCGCCTGCTAACCTGCTAACTCGTTTATTAGACTTTGCACAAGAGCTATTTACAAGCTAAGCTAGAGTTTGTACTACAAGCTAGTTGAGGTAGAGCCAGGCCAACAAGAAAGACTTTCCTTAGTCGGAGTGGCTGTCAGAAGGAGTTCCTTACTCGACCACTTTCCTTACTTAGGGCTGTACTTTCCATACATCGAGGTTAATAAAAACATAATTACTGGAAATCTGTAGCGTAACACTTGCTCCATTATATACACCGTGTACACAGTACTCTATGCTCTGCACGCTACGCACTGTTCTTTGCATGCTTTACTCATTTTACCTTTTACTTTACATCCACAATACTCACCTAGTGCAATACAATCTTCCTCTCTATCCTATATAATTCCACCTATACCATTCTACACTGGATTTAATACTTTGGCTAACTGGTAAAGGTAAAGGTAAAGCATTATATTTAACGTCGGTAGTTCTGTCAGCTTAACGCTGGTCTCCCAGGAAGCCGACGGTGCGCTCTTTAATTACCCCCTTCTTTCCATCAGTGCTCCGTTTTAAGGGTATTTAAAGCTAATTAAAGCTACAAAGAATGCATGAAAAGAAGTCGAAACAAGTGTGAGCTGACTCGGAATCGAAAATACTCATGCATCTCTATTTTTCGTTTGTCTTATTGTTAATTTCGATGTTTCAACAGGTTGAGTTCACGATTGAAGAGTCAGAAAATTGAGCCAAGGTATCGCTATTATCAATTACTTTTTGACTGGTTATTTAACAATTTTTACTGTGACCAAGAGACCGTGATACTAAGTATGGACTCTTGCTGTGGCTTATATGTCTGTTACGCCTATAATGGTGTGAGTGTGTTTTTTTATGTATGTCTTTACTTGTAGAAACTGTGATGACAATGAGCAAGCCGTTGTCAATCCAACATACAGAGAAAGGTAAGACAAATAATAATGGTCGTTATCGTCTACATCGTGCTTCGAGCCGGGGGCTCTTGGTTTGGTATTTTGTCACTACGCATTTAATATTATTGGTAGTCAATATATCATCACAAAATTTGTATACTTTGTCAGACAGTATGATTGGCGCCTAATCGCCATCATATCATCACCATCATCATCATCTTCTTCTTTTTCTTCTTCCTCTTCTTCATATCAAACCATGCCGTATGTTTATGCTTCTCAGTTATTTTGATGGCATATGAATTACTCGATATATTTATATTTAGTTCAATTATTCTCAAATTGATATATTGATTAACGTATTTCCGTTCATTAGACCAGAGACAGTTCAAATGACCCACTTCAACAGCATACCAATAGTTAATACAAATATTGCTCAGACAAATCAAGAGAACGACCAAGGATACGACAGTTTTATCCGAATTGCTTTACCTAATCATGACGTCCCAGAATGGTATGAATCTCTAAATAGGTCGCCTAAACCAATCAAAACTGAGTCTCTAGGATATGATGGACCTGTTTACCAGACACTAGAGGGACCTGATCCTGAACCAGTGTAAGACAACGAAATGTAACAGGTGGCCCGTTGATTTTTACGAAAGAAATGCTATATATCGTATACGTATGAATAAAGTTAAGCTATCCTCATCTTCATTCTAATATAGGACGATGTGCATGGAGAAGAGGTTGAGAATTACTTTAAAAAATAGCCCAATAATAGGATGGCTATTGAGGTTTTTCACGTGACGTCACAACATCGCTGGCGCCATGCTGGCGGGCAAATTCTTGTCGATTTCAATGTTTTGTCGAAAAGTTGCAGTTGAGTTAAAGAAAATTGAAACTTTTCCGGTAGGCTTTATGATCCTTGTTTTGCTCTTTTGAC
Source organism: Telmatactis stephensoni (assembly GCA_029948255.1). Taxonomy (NCBI): domain Eukaryota; kingdom Metazoa; phylum Cnidaria; class Anthozoa; order Actiniaria; family Isophelliidae; genus Telmatactis; species Telmatactis stephensoni. Next base: position 3,235 of record JALIZF010001720.1, on the reverse strand, counting down.
TACCGAAACACCTTCAACAATGCCAGATTCGTGTTGTGCTGTTGGTTGCACAAACCGGAGAAGCTCTGATAATGGTAAAAGTTTACCGTTTTATCGCATTCCGGCTGAGAAAAATCGCCGTGAAAAATGGCTCGCCGCCATCAGAAAGGATTTCACCCCTACTCCGTATACCAGATTATGTGGAGCTCATTTTATTTCAGGTAAGCATTATGAGTTGAAAGAAATTGTTCTTATCTCGTGTTGAAACTATAAACTGTCCTGTGTATCAGAAGCTGTTATTTTTCTAGTTTTTGACGAGTGTCCTTCAGCGCGAAAGAGCAAAACATATTTTCAATCGATCGCCAGCGAGAAAAATGCGCTAAATTCGCAACAACAACAACCGAGAAACGGAAAAAATAGTCTCTTCATGGCAACACCAAACTGGTATTTTAATGAACTAAAAATAAAATGGGCTTTTTTCGGCTCTGAATTGGTTTTCTTTCGGTTGTTGTTGTTGTTGTTGTAGTGTCACGCGACATAAGCAAAGTCACGCACGATTGCAACTCATTTTTTGCAAGCTACTTTGTTTATTTTATCACTAAAAATATTTTATTTTGGCATTTGTAATATTAGGAAGAAAAAGTGATGACAAATTATCACCTGACTATATCCCATCAATCTTTAAACACGTCTCCTCGCCTGAGAAAAGGAAAAAGGCATCACAACTGGAGGTTTTTAAGCGAAGAAAAAGTCTTTGCGAGCGAAGACTTGAACAAGGCCAAAGATTAGATGCTGCTCAAGCTCTATTATCTCTTCATAATTGTACTATTCCCGAAGAAATTAAAGAGAATTGTCAAAACAAAGCTAATGTAGACGACATTGAAAAGGAAAAGACCACCTGCGAAAATATGGATTGTGAAAAACACCGCGACTTCTTAGAGATAATGTGTAGTGGCCTTCAAGCAGAGAACGAAAAACTTACCAAGGCTGCCCTTCAATCAGTTTCTCTGGATGAGAAATCACTTTCTAACGACAACATCATCAAAACTTTGACAGGACTCCCAAGTTACGAAAAATTGATGGTTTTATTTAATGTGATTCTACCATACTTAAAACTTCAATCAAATGTTCCGCCATTTAAACAATTCTTACTAACACTAATGAGACTTAGATTCAATATCTCCTTAGCGTTTCTGTCCTTCCTATTCAACATTTCACTGTCTACAGCATCTAGAACTTTTAACAACACTATAGACGTTATTTATGACATTCTGGTTCCTGCTTTGGTGTTTTGGCCTGAGAGGGAACAGCTCAGAGAGACCCTGCCCATGTCATTTCGAAATGGTTTCAAAACATGTGCTTGTATCATTGACTGCTTTGAGATTTTCATTGAAAAGCCAAAGGAACTAAGAGCACGGGCACAGACTTATTCAACATATAAGTCTCACAACACAATGAAGTATTTAATTGGTATTACTCCACAGGGTACAGTTTCTTACATTAGTTCTGGATGGGGAGGCAGGACAAGTGATAAACACATTACTGAACACTCTGATTTATTAAGTTTTGTACAACCAGGTGATTTGATATTGGCTGACCGTGGCTTTGATGTTCATGAGGCTGTTGTTCTACAACAAGCACAGCTAAAGATACCAGCCTTTACAAAGGGCCAAAATCAACTGGATCCAATTGACATAGAATCAACCAGAGGTCTGGCATCAGTAAGGATACATGTTGAAAGAGTGATAGGGGTAGTAAGGCAAAAATATACCATACTGCAGAGTATTATACCTATCACATTACTAGAGTGTGATCAGGGAAGTTGTATGCCTCTTGACAAAATTGTTGCTGTTGCTTGTGCTCTAACAAATGTTTGCCCTTCAGTAGTTCCATTTGAATAATCTGAGGCATACTGTAAGGCCTTGAATTTTAGCATTCCAGAAACAATTATCTCTATTTCTTAATTGTCAAAATCATTGCTTGTTCTGTTGCTTCATTTGATAAGAAAATTTTAACTTTTACCTCAAATAGTTGTTGTAAAAAATAAATGGAAGATGGATTTGAGTTGTCTGTCCTCTTATTGAAAAAATTGCCAATTCCCAACTTTAGGTTTCCCTGGGTCTAACCTGGGAATCTGTTCTATTTTTCCTTGAACATTTGTTATACCCAAACTTGTAAAAATTAATAGAAGAAATTTCCAAGTTAGACCCAGGGAACCCCCATGTTTGACTCAAAATGGGAATTTACATTTTTCCTATGTAAATAGTGATGAGTTTTATGTGCTTTCAGTATTTGCACTCTAACATGCTTGAGTATCAGTAATTAATAGTTTTTTCTGACTGGAAGAATACATAAGTGAACAGCTGCATATTTAAAAAGGTACCACTAATAAGACCATCAGACTAATTATAAAATCATTCAACTTAGTATAACAAAGAAAGTCTGTCTAATTATGCTTTCTTGCTTTGACGCTTCTCTTTGTTGATCAATTTTGTGCACGAGGGGCATTTCCATTTGCTGAATGAGCGTCTTGTAGGATCAATTCTGAGACATTTCTTATGGAACTTTTCAATAGCGCATATCCCTGATGTACAAACCACTAAATTGCCATCATCAGCTTCTTTACAATAACAGCACCCATCTTTGTTACTTCTTATCTCATTGGATCTAGGTATCGTAAACCACTTCCCAAGAAGCTCTGGCAAAACAGCATTTTCATAAAAGCATCTTACTCTGTTTAAAGAAGTGTCAAAGAATTCCTTATCTGCCTCTATTCTTTCTATGAATACTTGTGACTGTTGAGACTTACTTTCATTCCACACCACAAAGTCTCCATATTGACTTTCTGTTACATGCAATTGAACTTGAATCTGGTAATAATACTGATGATCCTTTTTCAAAGATAAATGTCCATTTGCATCTTTAGCTAAGCAGAATTGTGGATCAATTTGATCGAGTGAACTGTCTTTAAGACAAAAAGGACACTTCACCTCAACTACACCTTTACCACAACAAGAACAGGTAACAAAGGCATCAGGAGAGGCACCAATAAAAGGGAAATCTGGGTTAATACAAAAGCCAGCATCAGTAACATTTACATTCTGGTGATATTGTTGTTGAACAGTTGAGTATGCAGTAAGCCCATCTTTTTCATGTTTACATCCATACCTAAAAGGGTTAAAATCAAGTTTATATGATAATTATTCCAGATAACAATATAAACATCACTAAATAAATGCATGGAATGAAATAGAGA
>JALIZF010001728.1:437500-645443 GCA_029948255.1 Telmatactis stephensoni | reverse complement strand
ATGTATGTTTATGATAACTAGTATCTAATGCATGTATTATCAATACACAATTTTTGTCGGGAGGAATGTTGTGGTCTCCCTGTGTATATGTAGCGCATGCGCAAGCATGCACGTGGTTGCATTAAAAACAGTTGTCTTCGAGTGACAACATTTCGTCCTGTTGTCTGTTAGTATTAAGATAAATACATAACAATGCCCAAACATGTCTATCAAATAAAAATAAATTTAAGACCGTGCTAGAGGATCTACACAGACAACAAGGATAAAAGAATAATTTGAAATCTCAGTCAAAGAAATATTTAAAGCTTTTAGAGACATTAATGATCTCATAAAATATGCAAAGAGTTATTTTCGAAACAAAGTTTTGAAAATAAAATACACCTATATGAAGAAACTTTATGCATGAGTCAATGTGAACCCTTCCCCCCCCCCCCCCCCCCCGGACATGGTGGGGGATAATAGGGAAAAAGTACGGGATTTGAATGTAAAATTTTGCCCAGGTGGTGATGTATTGGACACTTTTGGTATATTGCCTGTCCCCAGACTTGTCCCTAGGGGACTTGCCATGACTGGGGATTTGTCTTATGAGCCTGCAAGTTTAAATTCAGCGGTAATCAACCAGGTGAGTTCTTTGTCATGCAAATACGGTTTTTTTTTCATATTGAAGTGTTGACCATCCACGCTTGAAACTTTGTGAAACAGCTGTTTATAAGTTTATATGTTATTTTTAGAAGCATATAATTTCGTGCAGTGCCCCAGAGGAGGAGTGGATATGTTCCCTCTGCAAAAGGGTAATATAATAATACAATCATGTAAAGTTGAAGTACCTTGTTTAACATCGGTAGTTCCTTAGCTGAGCTAATCTTCCAGGAAGCTGACGGTGCACTTATTTTTTCCCCCTCTCTCCATCAGTGCTCCGTTTTAAGGGTATTTAAAGCTATTTAAAGCTACACGTAAAGGAAAGAAGTAGAAACAAGGATGCGAGGTCAGGACTGGGGATCGAACTAGGGACCTCTCGCACCGAAGGCTGCGCACTAACCAACTGTGCCATCCTTGCTCCTTAAATTAGTAGTAATATTATAAGCTAACATCTTTATATTTGTGCTGAACTGTACATCTATTCCATTGACTATTATCAAATCCTAGTTCTTGCAATTTTAATATGTTCTAATATTTTTATAATCATCCTGTTTAGTAAATGATAACTGTACTGTCGTCCAACAAGTTTATTGTAATAATTGGTTGATTTTCCTTTTCTTTCAGTGTGATGTGCCATACCCAAATTGTGTTTGATGAATAAAAATAATGTTTAATGCCTTTTGTTCAGTTAAATCTCTTTGCTATTTATATAATGTTCCCAGGGGGTGGGGGTTTGGTAACTACAGATAAGCACCAGGGTCAGGGGTATTTGTCATCATTTGAGAGCATGCTTTCTACAAATCCCCACCTTGTCCCGGAGTGCACGTCTTTCAATTTCTCGATTTCACAATCTTGTCAAAAAAAGAAAGCAAAATAAATTCAATTCCTTTCCAAACAATCAACAACCTTTAATCGCAGGAGATAATTATTTAGTAATGAAGTTGAATATAAGTTCTAGATCTACTAAGCTGACAAAATAAAACTGTAAAGATATAAACTTCTCTGGCGTGATGATAAATGATAAATTGTAAAAATTTATCAATTACAAACATGATAAATTGTAAAAATTTATCGATTACAAACCTGATTCCCGTCGTCTTTGCCTCCACTAAAACAACAGCCCATTGAGCTACCTTTATATGTAATTCCAAAATATCACCTCAATTATTCACTGACAAGTTATCTTGCCAGTGCTCGTGGATTCAGTGCAGTTTTACAGCTCAAAATGTAACTTCCTGCAAGTTTTACACGACAGGAAATGAAAGCGTTGAAGGACAAGGCTAGGCTGCTAAGTCTTGGAGCAATGCAAAGGATCATGGGATATCCGAAATTTATTGTAGCTGGATTTATCTTGCAAGATCATCTAAAAAGTCTTCGAATGCCCAGGTTCAAGGATTTTTGTGTTCGAATGTGAGCGATTGTTGCTAAACATAAACAACGGCAGGGCTGAGGTCCTTGTACAGTGGGTATCACGGCTGTTTCAACCGCGACATTAGGTTCCAGTCCCGAGCGCGGCCAAAGTGGATAGCTTGTCAATTTCATAAGTGCTTCGATAAATGGCGGCAATTTTAAAATTTTCAATTGCTTGACGAAAATGTCTTTCGTAGCCGCTATTTGAATTCAAACGAACTGGAAAGTTTTGTATTATGGTAGGTATGACATTAATTGTGTACTGCAAACATTTATATTTTGATCAAAACCGCTCTTTGCAATGAAAAACTCACTCGGCAAGTGATGGACTAAACCTTGCTTTATCTATAAATGCGTAAAAAGTGCGTTCTTTATTGCCTCTCTGCTCAAACTACAAAGTTTTTTGGGACTTAAGATTACATCTTTTCACATGTTCTTTTAATGCACTTTTTCGTTCTCCTTTTGTATTTTTATGAACTTTTTTTTTTCTTCGACTTTTCTCGGTATATTTTGCAACATCTTAACAGTGTTCGGGAAGCCATTCAAATGTCTTTTACCAATTAAGGTCTAAAACGCGCATGTGTAATGTCCAATAAACTCTGACTGATTAAATATTTGGCTGATAAAACGTTTCAGATTGGATTTAGATGACTTATTAGATGTTTTATGGAATCTTTCTTTGGCTAATTTTCGAAAAATAAGCTACTGAATCCCACACACAAATGCTAGCTCAAAACTTAAGTTTTTCTCCACGATTCCTCGCTAGGTCTTTATCTTTTCTTACATGTTTAAGTTTTTTTTTTTATTTCAAATTATTTTCAGGCGAGTCATTTGGATTTTCATATTCAAGAAATAGAAAAATCTTGCCGTGTTTGTGGTCTGAGGATAGGCGATAAATATAAGTATCGATATCTCGTGGAAAAAGTTGCGCAAAAACTTAGCAGTACATTTTGCCTTGATTGCAAACACGACAAAGAGAATATCCATCCAAAGTATGTATGCACTGCGTGCTACGCTAAAACGTGCAAACACGACAAAAACAACGAAAGCTATGTGGCGGCAACTGACGTTGTTGAATGGTCTGCCCATAGTGACACCGATCACTGTTCAATATGTGAAATGTTCTCTGAAAAGATGGAACGTTGGCAGAAAAAGAAAAACCAGCATTGGGAGGGGCAGGCCAGCCAAAAAAGCAAATAATGTTGAGAGGATTAATACAACAAGCAAAACTGATAGCAGTATCATTCCTGAAGCCTTGGTCGAGAATGTCCCCGATTCTTCGAGATTCATCGAGCCAAATCAAGACCTCTTTTGCCCAATATGTCGCGAGGTAAACATAACTAGGAGTATCGTCAAGCATTTTCTTTTTCTAGTGGACATTATTATATAGCAAACATATAACGCACGCTCTCATTGGTTTAATAAGTATGCGGGCCGTACATTCCCGTACGGACCGAAAAATTGAAAGATGAAAATTTTTCATTGCTTTTCGCATGTCAGTTTGATTATTGCTTACGAAGTCAAAAATATTCATCAATACTAATAATTTTTTCGATAGCTGTGATGTAAATGAGGTCACTTTTCTACCGACGAAAAAGAAAAAGTTGTTTTTGTACTTTATGAATGAAACTACAAACGTGGTGATACCATGAGGACATTCATGAAATACAAAGAAATTCAACTTCACTTGGAAAACATTTAAGGATTTTTGTACTGATAAGAGAAATGAATAGTTGAAAAATTCATACCTTTTACTGGCCTGGGATATGAATAAGTTTTCCTCGGCATTTCTCCAGGAGAAAGTGAAGAAGGAACATTTTCGGTACTGAGACGGAAAGTTTTCACAAATAATTGTTCTTGTCGTTTACTACAGGAAACATGTCCAACAACAACAACTTGATTTATAGTAAAGGTTCAATACTTTCACTTCTTAGATGATTACAGTTATAATATAACCAATGCTTCCTCTATCAAGGTATTTTTCTTGTTCAGACAGTCCATTATTTCAATTCCACAATAATACCAAAAATGCATTTTTTGGAGGACCACATGATTGAATGGGTCAAAAGGTATTTTAGAGTGATTCTAGTGTGTCATGTCATGCTCATATAGCAAATCAATTGACTAATTTTTGCTCACAGATACGAAACAGGAGTGGGTCTTCTTGGTGAACAAGGAGTTGAGTCTATCCACCATCAAATAAATGACCTATTAAGGGCATACTCCTGCATTAGAAGCAAAGATGACCAGTTAGAAAAAGTGCTATTAGAGCATCATAGATGATGCCATCCAGCAAATATAGCTAGGAAGCCTGAAATCAAAAGGAGAAAATAGAGAGAAATGTTCTTTCATTGGCTTGTAAATAATTATTACATGTATATAATGTAAATTGGAAATATTACATGTATTAGCAAAATAGCAAAAGCAGTAATGACCACAGTTTTTTTAAAAATGTACATAACTTAATATTAAAATGGATTATTTTTCTTTTTCTTTGCTTCCTTCTTTCTTCTCTCTTCTTTTTGCCAATTCCTCTCTCCTTTGCCTACATAGCTCTTCCTCTTTCTGTTTCTCCTCTTCAGTCCTATAGTATCAAGAGCATTTATTGGGTAAACAACTCAATAAGGATGATACTAAGATTCAATGTGAACCAGACTTTTGTCTATAAAGTGAACTTACATGTCCTTGTCCTCAAAAACGACTCCTTTGGGCTTTTTCTCTTTCGGTCTCTTAGGGGGCATGGTGCTATAAGTAACATATTAAACTACATATTAAGTTTAAATCAAGGACCAAAAACGAAATTAAGTGGTTTACTTGCTTTTTTGGAAACCGGACTGTTCCTTCTACGCTGACTCCAATACAAGCAGTACTCGATTGTATTTTGAGCGGGAAAATCAGATGCGCGCGTGCACACAAAAGAGCGGGAAAGAGCTTTTCTCCAGGTAATTCGCCATTTCGAGGTTGCTCAAGGGACTGGGACGAATTCGCTCTCGCAAAGCCGTCTGGGATCGTTTTAGGGACGCCATGTTGTTATCGTTACCAAAGTTCTCATGAAAGTTCTCAGAAGTTCTTTATAGATTAGTAGCTAAAAATGGTAAAAGTCAGCTGTTGTGTGCCAGGATGCACAAATAACTGGAGGAATTCGCCGAACATTAAGTTTCACTCTTTGCCAAAGGATCCGATAGTAAGAAAAAAATACGAAAGACTTATAAGGAACAAGACCTTGAAGATGGACTCCCAGAGCACAAGAATATGTGGAGCACATTTTCCTGGCGGCGAAAGAATGAGCAGGACTCAACTTCCAACGATATTTCCTTGGACATCGGTTGAAAAACAGCAACGTACGATAGAGAAACACGGATTGCCTTTAAAGACCAAGGAAACATCTCAGACAAACGAGCATAGTTTGCCTATTGTGGACAACTCTTCAGAAGTCGAACTGCTTGATGAACTTGATTTTTATGTTTCCAACATTGATGACGAACGTAAAGAACAGGGCACACAAACTGATGAAGCAGAATTGCAAGCTTTAAAAGACGAAATAGTCTCTTTAAAGGAAAAGATTCAGTCTTTGGAGAGTGAATTACGAGTCATCAACACAAAACCAAAATTTGAAATCAATGATCATAAGAACAACGACGAGAACGTTTCTTTTTATACAGGTTTTCCAAACTATGATACATTGGAACTGTGTTTTGATTTATTAAAAGAGAAAGCTTCTAATTTGTGCTACAGTGACAGAGAGGAAACTGCCTTTCATCCTGAATATAAAAAGCCGGGAAGCAGACGAAAGTTAACTGTCTGGCAAGAATTTACAATGGTGCTTTTAAGGCTGAGACTTGGATTGTTTGAAAAAGATTTGGCTGAAAGGTTCAGAGTGTCAGTCTCTACAGTATCAACTGTGTGTAGGACGTGGATCAAGTTCATGAGAAAGGAACTTGAACCTATGTGCATCCAGTGGCCATCGAAGGAACAGATTTTCCATTACATGCCTCCAGTGTTTAAATCATTCTATCCAAACTTAGTTTCGATAATTGACTGCACTGAAGTGCAAATGGAGTCCCCTTCCAGTCTAGACAAGAGATCACTATGTTATTCCAGTTATAAGTCAAGAACAACTATGAAGGCACTGATTGGTATCACCCCTAATGGAGTTGTGTCATTTTGCAGTGATCTTTACTGTGGATCTATTAGTGACCCTGATATTGTAAAGCAATCTGGATTCTTAACGCACCTAAACAGGGGAGTCCTAGTCATGGCAGACAAAGGTTTTACAATACAGGATGAGCTTGCATCAGTGGGTGCTAAACTAGCATTGCCCCACTTTCTAAAAGGAAAAAAACAATTCTCAAAAGAAGAATCTGAGCACAATAAAAAAATTGCTAGCCTGAGAATTCATGTAGAAAGATACATGGAAAGAATTAAGAACTGGCATTTCTTTGACAAACCAGTACCAATAAGTATGTCTGATATTGCCTCAGATATTTGGATTGTAATTGTATGTTTTTCTAACTTTCTTCCACCAATTGTAACTTAAATTCCATGTAGAATGACCCATTAACTAGATCCCAAACACAAAAAAGGCAAAAATAATAGTACTAAATAGTGAAAAGTTATGCTAATTTTGTTTCCTTTGTTTATTTAGTGCTAAATAGAGCAAAGTGTTGCACAATTTTAGTGTTTGTACTCCAGAATACAAACAGTAAAAGTGTATCAATATTTTCCATTTTTTAGTGTACTAGATAGCACTAGTTAAAACAGAAACAACAAAAATAGCACAATTCCTATTGGGCTCTTTCAGTGGTTGTAGAGTGATTGCACTTAAACCGTGCAAAGTCACTATGATAGAGTGCAAAAAATATAACCGTGAAATATTTGAAATACTAAATTGTGCAATGTTATGCAAATTTTGTTTTCTATTGTTTAATCAGCACTATTTTGCAGTATTTAGTAATTTGTATTTCACATATATATTGCTTGCACTCTACTAGATCCTACAAAATAGTTAATATTGTTATCAACCCTTTTTACAGTTTTCTTTCATTTTCTTTTAATTGAAATTTTCATGAAAATACATTTTTTATGAAGGCCTTGGAAACTTGTAAAATTTGTTCCATCTTGGTTCACCATGTAAAATTCTTGGATACACAAGTTCTGGAAAAATGTGTTCAAAGAAGAAATTTTCGAGTTTTGGTAATACTTTATCCCAAAACAGTGCATCAAAATGAACAGTTTCTGTGTGAGTTCCATTATCACTTGATACAATAAAATTACAAGTTGCACTTTTTGTACAAAATAACTGTTGTTGCATTTGATAATAGTATTTGTGGTTCTTATTTATCTGTAGCTCATTCCCATTCTTCTTGTAAATTCCAAGCCTGCACATTGCATCATCATGGGACTCTCCCTCTTTCACAACAATCTTCTTAACCTCAACTATACTATTATTACTCAAAACTCCATCCGGAGATGCTCCTAAAAATGGATGTGTGTCTGATATGATGAAACCTGATTTCTGTACATTGTGACCAGACTCTTTTTCAAATTCCTGTATTATGCTTGATTCTGCCTCAATACCATCCCTCATAGCTTTAGTTTGAATAGGTTTATTGTAAAGAAGTACCTCTGAAATAGCTTTTGTGGGGCTAGTTGTTGGCTTAATTAAACAGCGCTTACACTTTGATGCTGTTATTCTTGGTTTACGCACATCGAACCATGTTCTTGTCTGGTGTTGAGCTTTTGTTTCTTCAGCAATTTGTTCTTTATGTTTAACCATGTCATAAATTCTCTCTTTGGTTCTCAATGCCTTTTGTTCTATGTCAGACATTGAAAGTGGTGCACACTTGACAGGAGATACAATATCCCATTTACCTGTCAAAGGTTCAACTGTAGTTGTATCTTCACTCACTGACATGGAATTTTCAGTTTGTGGAAGTTCATGTGGAATAATGTAGCTCAGTCCAATTTTTTTGCCTGTTTTTTTGCTCAACTTTTTTGATCCTTTCATATACTGCACCAAAATCATGAATTTGCTGTTGCTGGTTAAGTCTAGTATTTTCTGAAGTAGTGTTTGTTGGCGATTTAGAACTTTTTCTTTTTTTGTCCCACACATGTTTTTCAAACTTGACAGCCTGAATAGTTGAAGGTTGCTGTTTTCTCTTTCTTGGTACACTCCAGGTGCAAGGCTTCGATGTACATGGTGTGTTTTCATCTTCAGTCTGTTCAATGTCGTGACGTTTCTTACATATATCTTCTATGGTCAAATAAGTGGCAGCTAAATGATTACAGCGGCCATCATTTCCAGCAGGGCATGGACAATAAGCCTTTGAATCTCCGAGTTTGGCATGTAATAAAATTTTCACCGCATATACTGGTCCATGAGTAGAATATGATGGCATTACTTGACTTTTTACATAGAACACACCATTTTCAGCTTTAGTGTACATGCCTAACACTTTACCAGATTTATAGAAGTTGTAGCCTTTCACTATAGGTTTTTCTACGGACAACTGTTTCTTGAACTCAATATCCTCGATTAAGTATTTCCATATCTGGGAGTATCCAATATTAGGGAGGCACGATATTCCTACTTCGAAGCCATCTGTAGGAAACTTCACGTCTGTCAATGGATCGATTTCTTTTCAAGACCCAGTTTGAGACGCTTTTTTTGCAGATTCAAACCTCCATCGGGATCAACAAGATTATCAGCCAATCCATTGTGATATAGTCATTTACTCTGGAAAAAAAGATAAATAAAACATTTCGGTGTTGATATTTGTTTGATAATCGTCATTTCACAATCGATGAAGAACCTACTAACCTTTTGATCAAATCACTTTTGTTTCCAGAAACCTTTGCTCCCCTGCAACTCAACCAGCGTTTTAAAATTGGAACTGTACAAAACTCTGCCGGTTTTGGGAGTTCAGCTCCCGGTATGTCTTCTTTGCTTAGCTTTAAAACCTCCTTCGAAGACTCCCTTCGGAGCTTCATCAACAGACGCCATTTTGAAATGTGTCCCCCAAAACATTCCCAGACGGCTTTGCGAGAGCGATTTCCTCCCAGTACCCCTGAGCAACCTCGGAATGGCGAATACTACTAGCTGGTTGTCCTCCATCATTAAAAATAGAGATGTGGGGATTGTCGTATAGATAGTCGTTTGTGCTTAGTTTAAGGCAGATAAGAAGTAAGCGACTGAAAACAAACGAATCTAGTATTCAACAAATAGAAGGGTCGATCGACATTTAAAAAAAAGTTCATAACACGAAATTGCAATCAAACAAGCTATAATGAATTTCTGCACTATTCTACTAACTTACCTTGCTTGACAAAACTTTGAGCGTGGAGATAGACGATGCTGAACTTCCACAACAAGACGATAATCCGAGCAGGCACCATTTTTAACGAAGGAAAACCAATCGCTCCAAAAAACTCTTGTACAGCCATCCTTGTTGAACACATGGTTCTCAACTAAACATACTAGTATAATCTACGGATTGGGATGTATAAAATGTCGGTCTACGTTCAAAAACAGAATGAAAAGGGTGAATATTTTCACCGTCACTGTCATTTCTCACAAATCTTCCTTGGCAGAAATATAACAATCTCGCTTTCATGTCCGATGGCCGAGCGAAGTGTGGACTGGAACCTATTGGCGCGAAATTGTTCGAATGAAACAGCCGTGGTATGTACTACATAATAGCTATATCTATATAGATTCATTACTCGGGCTACCTCTGGTAGCTCAAGTCTAGGTTTACCTTTTCGGTCTATCAATCTATCTATCTATCTATCTATCTATCTATCAACGTTGCAAATCGGCAAATTACCCAGAAGCCTTTGGGGTACACTGTTGACCACGAGGCTTCCTGTGGTCGCGAGAGATTGAGAACAAAATGGCGGACGCTATCAATATCGGAATTTATCGAACTTATACTTTGCTTTAAATCGTTAATATCGAATTCTCGAATTTAGTGGTGACCTTCTTACCAGCTGTTGTAATCAACTTATAATGTATTGATCGTCCAAGAACATGAGACAATCACAGATCGATTTGTGGCAGCAAACTTCACTTGAGGACAGACATGTAAGACACAGAGATATTGTTTTTGGATCAGTAGTTTGTTTAAAATTAATAATATTTCACCACATACTGCTTGCACATTATGTTTGCCTATATAAGCTTTATTTATACACGGTGTCTACAGCCATGCTCTTCGTTCCCGAGAGCCGTGTTAAAAACGAACTAATTAACTAACAATATCTACAATGTTTGTTTTTAACTAGAAAGACTAGGAGATTCTTGCCTTTGCGTAATAAGGTGACAAGAGTGTATTCAATAATTAAGCCAGGAAACAGGAATTAGTAAATGGTGCAAAATTACACCAAATACACAATGGAAAACAAATGTTTTTTTTATTATTAACTTATATTTAGTGCAATCTGTATTTTGTACAATGTCATGATTATATTGAATGCACTTTACTGTCAATCATGCTCATGTTCAATGTTGGCAGATAAAAATATAGTGATGGATAATCATGGAAATGATAGTAATGTTTATGAGATCTTATATTAGCAAAAATTGAAGAATAATTTTAGAATGTACAAAATGATATATTTTAGAATGTACAAAATGATATATTTTGTACAAGCTTTGTGCAACCATGTTCACAGAAACAAGATAAAGTGGATTGAATTGAAGATATTACTGTATGTAGTAGTATCAGATTGATGTGCATGGAGGAGCTATATATGGTATCGGTAATGAGCATATATTGTATGACATTACACTTCTTCAAATAAAGCATCAGCAACTGACTACTGCTATAATCATTGATCTGCTCCATATTAAAAACTGGTAATCCATGTATTGAAAAGTTGTGTTAAGAAACTGAAATGTACTGTACTGAAATGATTTCACAGAAAGGTAACTGTGGTACTTCTAGAATCTACCAATGTGATAACAGCAATATCAGTTTTAACTTGGACATTGAAACAGTCTGCTGCAGTTTGTAAGTCAGTTTGTTTCCATAAATCAAAGTACAGAATAGAAATTTAAATTGTCTGAGCTATAATGTATTATCTATAGATCATGATCATATTGGATCATTTGGTAGGCATTTACAAAATAAAGCAGACCATATACTGTATATGTCTGGCATGATAAAAAGACCAGCAGTATATTAATAACCACCATGATGTGGTACAATTATGTACAAACTACTTTCTCCCAAATATAATTTGTGTTATACTCTGGGAGTACTTGTCATGCATTTTTGCAATCAAAAGACACTGACAAGTCAAACTGGTTACCATCAACTTCTGTTCTCCATTTCTCCCCAAGTACTACACACAAGTAGCCCGAGTGAATGCCTATTAGGCGTCTAGTTCAATCCAGCTTTAAGCCACTTCACGCTTTTGTCCACCATTTTGAATTGGGGCAAACACGGGAAAATTTATAGAAATCTGGATCACTTTGACTTACCATAATTCGGCTCGATTTTGTTGGATTTTCAAACTTCAATGATTTGCAGACATACATGACTTGTGCCGAAATGAAAATTAGACTCGTACAAGTATTTGTGTGTGTTAAGTCTTCAAAAGAGTCAGTGAAGAATACGCCAGTTGTGAAAGGGAAAATTGGTGAAGTAATTGTTGATACGTTACGTGACACTGGATGTAGTGGTGTAGCAGTCACGAGAGAATTGGTTCAAGACGATCAGTTAACTGGGAAGTTTGATTATATGATGCCGATAGATAACACAGTAAGAAAAGTACCTTTAGCATTAATTACTGCGGACACTCCTTATTTTAAAGGAGAAGTTGAGGCACAATACCAATTTACGATTTGACTATTGGAAATATTCCAATTGGTCAAGACAAGTGTTTCTCAAAGATTGACTTCAGTAAAGAATACTGGCAAATCCCTGTAGCCACACAGGATATCCCCAAGACAGCATTTGTCACACCTGATGGAGCCTACGAACTCTTAAGGATGCCATTTGGAATGGTAAATGCCGCAGCAACACTGATGAGAGCTATGCGTAAGTTGCTGGCAGGTATGAACAATGTAGAGAATTAAATTGATGATATTCTTGTACATACTATTTCTTGGAATGAGCATACTAATGTTCTTGAAGAGCTTTTTCAGAGAATGGACAGCGTAACTATTACAGCCAGACCTACTAAGACCCTACTTGGAAGTTCCAAAATTGAGTTCTTGGGCCAAAATATGTCAGTTGGGGAAGTTAGCGCTCACTCAGAGAAGATAAAATCAAGCTAGCCCCACGCCCAAAGACAAAGAAGCAGCTTAGGTCTTTTCTAGGGCTGACTGGCTACTACTGCAACTACATTCCTAACTACGCAACCATCGCAGTTCCTCTAACAGATCTGACAAATAAAGGTCAGCCGAATAACATTATCTGGGGAGAGCCACAAGAGAAAGCCTACAACACACTGAAGTGTTTACTTACCAAGAGACCAATTCTGAAGTTACCAGATCTGCAAAAGCCATTTATCCTACATGCAGATGCATCAGATTATGGAGTTGGTGCTGTTCTTATGCAAGAGTGAGATGGTCAACTATTCCCAGTCAGCTACACAAGCAAGAAATTGTCTGACAGAGAGCAAACGTACGCCACAGTCGAGAAAGAGTGTCTAGCTGTGGTCTGGGCAGTAAAGAAGTTCATGGTTTACCTATATGGAAAGGAATTCATCCTTCAGACAGATCATCAACCACTGGCGTACCTCAACAAGTCCAAGTTCACCAACAACAGCATAATGCGCTGGGCGATGTTTCTCCAAAACTATAAGTTCAAGATACAAGTCATGAAGGGAAAAGACAACGTTGGAGCTGATTACTTGAGCAGAGTACAAGAAGAATGAACAGTAAACATTGACTGAATATATGAACACTTAATATTGAACTGTTTATTTACTTACTTTGTAAGTCTTTGAAAGGGGGTAATGTCATGAAGTCATGTAAATCTAGGTGTGAGAGTGTCAGAGCGTGAGAGTGCTCGAGCGTGTGTACGTGTCCCTAAATACATCAGTCCAGTATCTATACGGAGATGTGCACGAAGTGTCTGTTGTGAAAAATAAACGAGGCCGAACAGAGTTTCAGTCTTTCGTAGCAGAGTAGTTTTGAAACCCGTGACATTTATATATATTTTTAACATATTTTATTAGGTTTTTCATTTTGTGATTATTTACCTATTTATTTTATTATTTACCTTTTTTTATTTTGAGGACCCTTCTGTAAACCATATATATGATGTTGGCATCCTCAATAAAGATTATTTATCATTTATCATGTTTTAACAGAAAATTATCGTCCCATTTCAAATCTGAAAGCTGTTTCCAAGATGATCAAAAAGATTGTACACCTACCTGTCAATAAATGATCTCCATGAACCCTTTCAATCCGCCTACAAATGTCTCCACAGCTGTGAAACTACTCTTGTACGTGTTCAAAATGATATCCTTCATGCAATAGACAATCGAAATTGTGTTGTACTTCTACTCCTTGATCTGTCAGCTGCCTTTGACACTGTTGATCATGGTATATTGTTGAATCGACTTAAATCTAAATTTGGTATACGTGGGAATGCACTCAAGTAGTTTGAGTCTTATCTTTCTGACTGTTCTCAGTATGTTGCCTTGGATGGTGGTTCGTCTGATTCCGCTAAATTGGATTGTGGTGTTCCCCGGGGATCTTGGACTTATACTGTATCTTCTGTACACCCAACAGATCTACCAGCTGCACATGAGTCCCTCCTACACATGATAAGATGCAACTGCAAGGCAGCCTGCAAAACAATGAGACTCACTTGCTTAGATTGATCACCAGCGTGTGGTGTTTGCAAGAACTAAAGCTGTCTAAACTCAGCAGCACCAGACTTCACAACTGAAGATGACTCTATAAACTAATTGAGATTTTGGTCGCGACTTCACTAAATACGGAATATATTTTCTCCCAACTAGAAGTCAATATTTTGTGGTATTGCCGGCTTAAAATCGCAGTTAGTTTTGTATTGCGATTCCAAAAATGTTTTTTAGAGAAAAAAGGAAAAACTTATCCGTTTTTGAGGACTGAAAACAAAACTCTCACTAAAGCGTGTGCACTGACATAATTGTCACCTGCGCTCTGAAGGTTTTCTTTAGGTTTCCAAAGTGATTTTCCTGTCTTCCTTTTCTTCAAAATACTCCTCATTTTGTCAGTTTTTTTGCAATAAATACTACTTCTAAAGGTAACTTAATGCTTTCCTTTACAGTTCACAGTTAAACGATTGACAAATTGGCATCTTTAGACATTTTTGGTATTATAACTGTCTAGAATTAAAAATATTCTCAGTGCGGGATTCCTGTGGTGAATTTTCAAAATAAATTTTTTTCAGTGTTTCTTTGATGAGAGTTTTGAAAAAAAAATTATGGGTAACTGGACCTTACATCGTTTTGTTGTATGGAAGTGAAATTAAGATTGTTGTAATTGGTCTTGAGGTAAAACAGGTTGATTCCCTTTTTTGAGGGTATGGGTTCCCTGTGGCAAGACACCAAAATCTTCAATCACAATTTTAGCCATGCTAAACCAAAGGGATTTTGGGGGATTTTTAGTATGTTACTTTGGACACCTGCCCTGACATTTCAGCATTGACTTTGAGAAAAATTATATTGCAATATGTTTGAGCTTGACCCCCAAAATCTCATAGATTGACTGGACTACAATGTCAGTAAAGAGCATGGCATAAAATTTGTGACACGTATATCACTAGTTTGAATGAGTATAATATATTCTTGGTTTTGGTTAATTTGTTTTCATTCCCTCTGCCCACCTAGCTCGCAACCCTAGTTCGGGAACTCAAGCAAGAGTTGAAGAATCTTAAAGCACAAACTTCTACAGCAAGCGGGAAGCTTTGCTTGCAGTGGTGAGGCAGTTAGCATCAGCCCCTAATCAATTCAGAGATCCTTCTGCTATTATGGCCATCCTTCAGAAGCTGATGGACTACTTGAGGACAACTGCAACGGTGTGCAGAACCTGTTGAGACACTCTCCCAATTTTGGCCTTAATTAGCCAACCCTGTTTTATGCTCCCCCTTCCCCCCCTCTCTCAATGTTGGGTAGGCCGGGGAGATTCCTGCTAGGTCCAACACTTGACCCAACCAACATTGTGTCGGGGGGAGGGGGATTCAGAATATATGGCCGTTCCACGACTTACATGGTGGGTATAATATCAAAGAACGTCAATTTTAGGACACAATGTCTCAACTATTCTGCACACCGTTGTGGGCATGATCAAGCAGCATATTATGAAGCAATTATGTGTCAATACAGGCCTTATTTGTATAATAGGCAACTTAGAGATATTATCATGAGTCTCCTGGGCTCCAAAGAGAAAAGTTGGGTGGCCAATACTACTGCTAAGACGACAAAAAATAACAGCCAGCAACGGGATATTTTGCTCCCTACCCAAGACCTTATCGTGGGCATGACAGGGTGCCAGACAGAGAGAGATGAGGCCTGGTGTGCTTTAGTTGCAGTCAGCCCGGGCATCTCCAGAGGCACTTCCAGAACGTTAACCAGAATCAGAACTGTTCGGGCCCTGTTAATCATTCATTTATTTTGGATACAAAATGTGTCGCTTTAAATATTTAGGGATTCATTTTGCTTGATGCGTTTATATTTGTTTGTTTTTTTATTTTTTGTTCTGCTTGGTTATAATTGTTAGGATACTGTAGTTTTTGTTGTTCTACATAATAAAGAGTTCTGCTTGTTTTCTCTGTTTAGTTGTTTTGTTCATTCCTTTTTCTCACTTTCTGCCATTTGTTGTACCTAGGTGTGGGCTTCTAATACTTCTCATGCCCCTTGGGGTTGCCTAGGGTTGGCATTGTGGTTTGCTGCTCCCCCTGTTTTTGTTCTGCTTCTCATTTCTTTTATCGCCTCTATGTTGTCTTATTCAATCACATATTCACTTTTTGTTTAGGAACCATTTTCAAAACGCCAAAAGGATGCTTTACACCCATGTGAAAATCCTGAGATATGGTAACCTCAATGTAAACAAAACACGTGCCATTAAAAACCTCAGTCTTTATGTAGTAGGTTGATGAAAGTTCGTAACTGTGGGTGCTTTTATATCAGAACTACAGCTGTTTCAAGTTGACTGGTCTAGCCCTTGAGAAATTGTAGGAAGCCTCCTTAAATAAAGTCTTCACCATCATCGTCATTCAGCATAGATTAACAAAGAGCCCGAGTTTTGCAATGAGGCCAATCCATTCACTAATTTTTGTATAGGAAATCCTATGGTTTGGAGTGCAATTTGGAATAAACTTGAACAAGTGGGATTTCAAAGAGTTCAAAATTTGAGCCATATGATTTCCTATTAATAATATACATGAAACCAATGAGTTTTTTCTTGCACAAACATTTTTGAATAAAACCTGAGTGCGTGCTCGATGACATGTGAGGGCATCAGTAGCACGCACACATTTCAATCGAAATCTCATTCAAAAACAACAAAATATTTAGCTTTTTTGCCTTAGTTCCCATCAAAATCATTCCTTTGTTGAATGGAATGTGCCTAGTTTTGATGTTAGATAATGTTATCAGCAGCATAACTAAAAACCATTGGCAAGAATTGAGGACAGTTCACGGTGTTTGCGGGCACATTATAGCTAATTAGAGATGTACATTCATGTTACGTATCACCATTAGCCATTTATATTCAATATGGCGACCAAGTTTTGTCGATACCTGAATCATCTTATTACAACAGCAGATTTTTTAGCGATTAAGTGAGGACAAGGCATTGGACCTTTCTATGACATTGATAGAATCATATCTAAAAGCGATAAAACTATTTTTGTTGCTGCTGTTCTAGTCGTTCCTTTAGAGCAGTAGGAAACATAACTGACTTTCAATTTGCTATTTTTGAAATTTATTAATGATCTCACTTAGAGTGGTTTTATCAACCCATGCAACAAAGTGTAAATCTTAAAATTTAATAAGTTGTATAAACTGGAAATACAAAAGAAAACATGCACAATAAAGTGTAATTATGCTGAAGTTTGTTTCATGGATTTTTGAAAAACGCTTTATTTATAGCGCTTAGAGAACTAGAAGCCTCCTTTAAGGTGTCCCATAATTGTTCGAATTGATTAATAATAATAATAATAATAATAATAATAATAATAATAATAATAACGACTTTATTTATAGAGGGTAACACTTAACAGTAATTTTGGTAACTGATGAACTCGTGGCCCTCTGGTATACATATACTATTGTCGATAATACATCAAATTATAAATATTAAAAATAGATGATTAACTTATATCATATTTATCGAAACTAAAGTGCTATGCTGAATAATTGAATAAAACACTATAAAATATATTGATGTCGTATTACGCGTTATGTAGTTGAACTCATTTAAAAATTATATGAATCATGATTGTTGGAATCAATCACATCTTTTTACACCAAAACCTTGTCCAATTTCCGAGAATTTTGCAGCCATTTGTCTACAAGCCTTGAATTTTTTTTACCGGTTATTATTTTTCTGCAAATTAGATCAAATAATTCGAGATATCAGATGATTTTTAAAAATGGCTTTATGAGAAAAAATGGTCATAAATCCAAATTCTAAGGTGAATTTTTTTCATATTTCGTTAATCAAGTAGAAAGTCATTGAGGACTACATACAACATGTATCGCACCAAGTTAATCCTTAGAAGTTGCTATACAAATTTGCACTGCATGTTACGACGCAAAATTATATAGTAAAAACTACCACCAAATCTCAACAAAATCATATCTTCTATAAGAAAGACAAATACCTATTGTAACTTGCGAACAAAATATGGAGACATGAGAAGCTAAACGCCAATGTTATCCTCAAGCAAACTTGGAGAGTAATTTTTGTGACCACAAGGTGAACGTTGTGAATTTGTATTACTTCAACTTCTACAAATTCTGTCTAGTTGTTACGTGAAATTTTCTAGGTATGGGATATTAACAAGATGTTAACGTACCTGTTGCCAAGTGTCATTGTCTTTGTTGCACTAGGTATAATTCAGCAAGCTTCAAAAGTAAGCAACAACATTGAGTCGATGTTTGAGCTGCCAAGGTAAAACCCTCATGGTTTGTTAATTTATTCAAAACAACACCTTACTATCAGTTGCAAAATTCTGCACGCGATCTAGATTTTTGGGAAAAAAGACAGCAGTTCTCTGCATCCAATTGCTTCTGAGTCCAAATCCCGGGTGGAATTGGGTAAACATTTGAATAACATGCACGGGAAAATGTTGATAACACAGTAACTAGACTGAAATATACAACGTGCGACATGCATCTCGGGGAAATGCCTTAAGGTATCAGGGTACCCCAAAGTTTCTCAAAAGGGTCGATAAGCTATGATTTAGTAAAAAATTATTTCACTAGCGATTTTTAATAGCGAGTTATAAGCGAAAAACTTTTTTCCAGCTTAATCCCTGTCAATTATCTGTTGACATCACTTGTCAATTGACCTGTCATCAAGATGGCTTGTCGGTGAAGAATATATTTGTCTAACTATCGAAACCTTTGTAAAAAGATTATTCAACAAGAGCCAAAGTTTAATGGGATCAAAAAATCGTCTGTTATCGTCTGTTTTGTATCAGATACAGCTATTTTGGCAGTGTTGTAACTTTAGGAATGTATAACAGAACAACGAGGCAACTAATCATAAATCTGAGACATACTTTTGACAAGTGATATCTCATGATCTCAGAAAGATAGTAAACATTGTTTTCAGATCAATATTGATTGACCGGGAACTCCACGAAGACACCTCGGTGAAAATTTGAATACTTCGCTCTAACCTAAAAGGAAAAAATCATTTTACGATAAAAATAATAGAAATAGTTTCTACATTTATTCAGCTTTCTAAAAATGTATACTTTAATGGGGTTTATAATATAGCTCAATTATAACACACGTTCTGATTGGCTGAGAGACCACCAAAATCTATGCTCTATTTCACCGGTAAAGACATGGTTTTCTGACGAATGATTTTACCAGAACTTCTATTTACAAATTTCACTGTAGTTAGGAGACCAAAACTTAGAAATAAACTAGAAAATACTTTCAATCATTCCAGTTATCGTTTAAATTTACAAACTATAAAGCCTCGTGGTCGGACAATAACAACGTAAATATTCATAGAAAAGGACTTGTATGAGCATGAACTTGCAAACGCCAGTATAAATCAACTTTAAGGAACTAGAATTCATAGCATAGTAAATTGTTTTTTCTCCCGGATTAGTTTCGATCAATAAGAGTTATTTTTCATTGAACAAAGTTTTGTTTCTTACTTACAAAGAGAGGCAGAAGATTTCCAAAACTGATTGTCGCCATGAGACAACTTGTTCAATCTCTGTTGTTCAATCATCCTTTGTATGAACCAACTACTCCAGTGTATAGATGTTTTGACACAAGCTATCGGTGAACAGCCAACAGATAATTCAAATCAACAGCTTCTCGTTCATCAGCAAAATCCTTATCCTTATCCTATATCCTTACCAAAATCCTTAATCCTAATCTTGAAGAACTGTAAGTTATATTTGGCCTTTTTGTCTATTTCCGAGTCATTGTTTCATTATAAAAACAGAAAACTCTCTTTTCAACATATTTTTTGCTGAATTCTTTCGATGAAAGTTGTCAAACTGTTTTGTCAAAAACGCCGCTTTGAGTCACACTGATTAGTCAATAGTACGACAAATGTGATTGGCTTACATTTGCGCAAGTTTTGAGAATTTTAGTTTTGATCAGAAAATAACACAATTTGATAGTTCTTAAAATACCTCTTGCTATATCATAAAAGCAATAGAAGATAGTTTTCTATGACTCTACCAGTGAAATAGAGCACTTGTGATGTTGGGAGAAACACGAGAAAAGTTTGAAAATCACGAGCCGTAGGCATTGCTTAATTAGACTAAAAGTTTTGGCGCAATATAGAGTTGAACGCACACCGGTCGCAAGGTACCCTGATACCTTAATAATTATTCAATTAACAAAGTACTTAGTACTTGTATACTTGTATGCCTTTGAAGATGTGTTTGCAGTTAAGTGAGTATAGCGAAATTTATATTTTCAACAAAGTCTTCAAGTATTTGAGATTAGTATTTGAGATTACATGAAGAATGCATATTAATTGTTTGCTCTTTTAATAAATGGTTGCAGAGATTTGCAGACAATAGGGACTTTAAGATTTAGGACGCGGTTGCTCCAGGACGTCAACGGAAGTGAATTTTCGTTTCCGGTTTAAAGTGTGCATGACTGGTACGTTCCCTGTCCGCGTCGAGGTGGCGTTCTCGACGTGAGAGAAGTGCATTTGGAGTTCTGTATACAACGTGAGTATTTAGAATTGTTTTGTGTTATATTTTCAATACTTTCTTTGACGAAACATTTCAATCTAACAACTTTGTTTATTAAGGACTGATAATAGAGTGAAATAGATTCAATAAACAACGATTTTTGTATTTTTTCAGAGCTAGAATGGCTGCATACTCGAACAAAGGTGGGAATAAAGCACAAAGGTACGAAATTCCGAAAATAAGCTCAAACCTGATCTGAAAATCATATTGCTCAATGGATTAGAGAAAAGCAAAATGTGTTTAAACTGCATATTGGGGATTAAAATTACTCGAGAAGACAGATTTAAGTCAAAATGAAATTTGTTCTCTTGCAGTACTCCTTTCTTTTGGACGTTTGACCACGATGTGATTTTCTGCCGAGAAATCCTCAACATAAATCCATTTACAACAAAGAAAGGAACTATGCAAAGAAGCGACATGTGGGAAAAGATCGCAAAAATACTGAATGGTTGCACGTTTCCCGTGTTTAACGTAGATAAAAGAGGTGTCCGTGACCACATTGGAAATATTATAAATAGATACCAAAAGAAAATCAGAGCTGAAGAGAAGGCACTGGAGATAGCTCCAGATGAACCCACCGAGCTTGATGAATTACTTGAGCAAATCATTGCCCTAGAGGAGAGCTCAGAGGCAGAGCTGCAGGACGCTAGTGCTCAAAAGAAGGCAAAACTTGAAAATGACAAGGCAAAGGCAGAAGATATTAGGCTTAAAGCCATGGAGAAGATTTCTGATACAAAGAAAAGGGCATCTGAAGAGGGATTGGAAGGAAGCACTCGTAAAAGAAGAAGTGGGGCCGATGCAATTGCTTACCTGTCAGAAAGGGCTGAACTCAATTATGAGTTAAAAGAGAAAGAACTAGAACTGAAGAGACAAGAGCAAGAACTTGGGAGAAGACAGCTGGAAGCCAGTGTAGAACATCAACACCAACAACAGCAACAGCAAACTCAGTGATAAAGCTTTTGCAAGATCAACAGCAGCAATATCATCAGCAGCAGCTGATGCTATTGCAACAGCAACAACAACAAACTGCTGCCCTTATGGGTATGCTAAATAGTTTCTTAAGAAGTAAACATTCCAAAGAATTTCATGCTATTAGAAATGCCTGCTTTGTTGCCAAGTTAAAAAAGGCTTTATAGGGATAAGCCTTTTTGTATGTTCAAGTGTTTTTTAAATTGTTTTTAGTCCACTTTTACAAACAAGAAACAAACATTTCTTATTACATAGTTGATCATATATATTTTCCACAAATTTCATGTTTTTGTGACTGCAAACTATTGGGGTGCAGTGCAACCTCTAAATACTCAGCCTTATTGTGTAAACAAAACATGTTAGGGCAGTTTGAGATTAAGTTCTTGTTCCAAATTGAGAGAAAGGGTTATAAAAAATGATTTGATTGAGTGACCCAGGTGAAAACATATTCTGCATTATTCCTAGTTGATACTACTTTAGTTTTCTTTCTGAATATTTCACTGGTATGTTGTATAGTTACAGTAAGCAATGCAAAAGCATTGTTGTTAAACCTATTTACAGTGTGTACATCCTCTTTTGACTTTTTTTTATTTCTGTTTAGTTGAAATAGTCATCCAATGCAGGGGGGTCAAGTCCAAAGTATTGTGCTGTTGTATTTGAATAAAGGCAGGTTAGAGCATTTCTTAATAGAGCACAAACTATGTACATTTTTCCAACATGGCTCAGTCCTATCTTGAGGTTCTTCTTAAAATCAATAAATTTGAAATAGTTAACAATGTCTGAAAACAACCATTCCACAGAGACGCGTACAGCACTCATGCTCTGATTGAATTCCTGCATTTGTCTCGTTAGCACTGCATGCCTGAAGGGAGCTTGGAGGTGAATGCGCAGTGGTTTACAGGATCCCCATAGATACACATTTCTCTTCTATTTGGAGAAAAGGCAAACTGTTCCAAGTTGACATACAGGTGAGAAATTGCCAATATCCTTGCATCATGCATTTTCTCCTCTGAAAGGAAAGAATCAATGACATATTTATTATGTAACTGCATAATACACTCAAGCATAACACATTTTTTAATCTGATTTTATCAGTTGTAGTAGGATGTTTCAAAAGGGGTGGGTGGGTCACATTTTGATTTTCAAACAAATGGTGTCACATTACCAATTTAATAAATTTAGTAAGTTAATTAGTAGTTATCCTTGTAACCACACCTAGTTACATTATGTTTTTTCCTGTTTGTGCAATCTGTAATTGGACCTTTTAGCGTCACCAAGCGCATATAAAAGGCCTTTAGCGTCCCTTTCTGCTAGTTTAAGTAGTGGTTCGTTAATGGTGTGCAAGTTATTTAACCTTCGTTGTTATATTTCGTCTTGGTAAAATCTTTGGTTTTTAGAGGCAAGCAGGAACGATATGTAAGTACACCTTTGTTATTATTAGTTAGTTTGTCTTGCAAGTTAAGAGAACTTTAAGTATATTCAAAGTTTCAAGTTTAAACTAATTTCACGTTTGTACGCATTTCTATCGCATAGTATTTACGCTTATTAAGAATCTATTAGTGAATCTATTTGTTATTCCTCTATTAGCAATGTGCTAAGTGCAATTTTATTGCGTTTTTATGCATTTTTGTATATCTAATCTGTGATTTATTTAGTTAAAATTGATCTGTTTCACGGCGGCAACGCCCCCATGTTATTGAATTGTTAGACTTGAATTAAGTTCTACCAAGAAAGAGTCATGTCACCGCCCTGATCATCAGGCATTTCCATGAGCGCGTAAAGCATCAAGGAAAGGGAATGCCTTTGAATGAAATCCAATCAAATGGATTTTGGATAACTGGAGGTTCGTCTATTGTCAGCAACGCAATCGCGCCGTGCGTCAAGTGCCAGAAGCTTCGTGGAGCTGCACAAGAACAAAGAATGGCAGATCTCCCCAAGGATCGCCTTGAGAGTGCACCACCCTTCACAAGCTGTGGAGTCGACTACTTTGGCCCCTTTGTGGTGAAAGTCGGCCACAAAGAGGTCAAACGCTATGGTGTCTTATTTACTTGTATGGCATCAAGAGCCATACATCTCGAAGTCGCCAACAGTCTGGACACAGAGTCCTTCATAAACACTTACAGACGTTTTGTAAGTCGTCGTGGGCCAATTCGTCAATTGAGGAGCGACCAAGGAACCAATTTTGTCGGTGCTCGAAGAGAGTTGTGAGAAGCTTTGGATGAAATGAATCAAGAAAAAATCAAGGAAGAGTTGTTGAAAGACAACTGTGATTGGATTGAGTTCAAAATGAACGTTCCAGCGGCAAGCCACACGGGAGGAGTGTGGGAGCGCCAGATCAGAACCGTGCGCAACGTACTATCATCTCTGCTCCAAGATAACGACACTCAACTAGATGACGAGTCCCTTAGAACCCTCATGTGTGAGGCAGAAGCCATTGTGAACAGCCGTCCACTCACAGTTGATCAACTCACAGATCCAGAAACGCCTGGCCCTCTGACGCCAAACCATCTCCTAACAATGAAATCAAGAGTCCTTCTCACCCCTCCTGGTTCATTTCAATCAGCTGATTTATATTGTAGAAGACACTGGAGGCGAGTACAGCATCTGATCAATGAATTTTGGTCTCGATGGAGGAAGGAGTACCTCGCCAATTTGCAACAACGCCAGAAGTGGACGCAACCAAGAAAGAATCTACGCGTCAACGACATCGTGGTCGTCAAAGATAACAATATGGCAAGAAACTGCTGGCAACTTGCTCGTGTATCGGCAACTTGCTCATGTATCAGCAACGTACCCAAGCACCGATGGTCTTGTACGTAATGTCCAAGTAGCCCTTGCGGATGGCTGCTTGGACAAAGATGGCAAGAGGTCTGCTCCACTGCGGTACTTGGAACGGCCTGTGCAAAAGTTGGTCCTGTTGATGCGCACTGAAGACTGAGATCCGGGGTAAGTTCCGGCCGAGGAGCCATTATGTGCACCTGCTGAACTGTTGAACTGTGAGAGTCATCTCATGATTGACAACGTGTACACTTGAACATTATTTTAGATTAGTGATTATAGTTTAGAGACATTAGATTTAAATTAGTGAAATATGGATATTTCAGGGGAGCCATGTAAAGGATGCTCCTTCGGTTTAGTTTGATTGATTTAATTAGTAAGTTAATTAGTAGTTATCCTTGTAACCACACCTAGTTACATTATGTTTTTTCCTGTTTGTGCAATCTGTAATTGGACCTTTTAGCGTCACCAAGCGCATATAAAAGGCCTTTACACGGCAAAAAAGGTCGCGTTTTACCGCGGGATGATGCAGGGATAATGTAATCCTAACGTAACATAATCCCTTCATTAGCCCGCATTTTCCCTTTGGGATAACTCGAATAATCCTTGCATAATGCCGCGGGATAACAATAGGTAAACGTACCGTTTTACCGAATTTTACCAATCGGTATAATCTGAGTATAACGTACGTTTTACCCGCATAATGTCACTATGGATAACGCGGCTCAAATACATGTTTTACCTTGCATAATACCTGCATAATCCAGCAGGAAAACACGTGTTTTACTTTCTTGGACTGTGGGATAATTCTGGCATTATGCTTGTCAAACTTCGCATTTTCCCTACGTTTTACTTTGATTTTCCCTTAATTTTACCGCTGATTATCCATTCATTTTCTCCCAATTTTTCATCCGTTTTATTTCCCGTTGGTTTTATTCATTTTCCCAGCTATTACCATTCTTCTAATTTTGTTTATTGGTGAACAAAATTACAAGAAAGGCTTATCAGTTTAGGTTTTAGTGGACAATGAATTTGGCCAGATTCAGAAAGAATCATTCTGTTTAATCGACTTTTTGTCGATCTTTATTCACCAAAGTCTAACTCCTAAATTTTACATCTTTAAATGATAGTTAAATATGATCGAGAACTTACATGCATGTAAAATATATTGCATCGATCGATGTCAGAAACATTTAAACTAGTGGTCAGTTACCCACTGACGCAAGTTATCATAGTGTGGGACAATCGTTGAGTCTCTCTCTCGTTGTTGGCCCCACATGCTCTTTTCAGAATCATTCGTTTATGGGATCTTTGGTCTAATTCTATGAAAAAAACAACCTAATTCTTCTGCTCGCCATGGCAGTGGCCTCACTAAGACCACTCGTTCTCGCCATCTGAGTCGTCAGAACTGATTGAAGCGCTTTAGCTTTGTCTGTTCCTCTAGCTCTCCAAAGCGTTTAGACTTTAATTTGAACTCTTCTTTTCAGTTTCTGCCAAAAAATAACAGAACAAGAAATAAGTAAAAAAATACACATTGCAAGTGATGGTAGAGTAGAGAATTTGTTAAAATAACCCCGATCTACATCCGTTACCTTTTACTGAAGTTTTGCCAACTAATTAGGAGGTTAAATGGACTGTATGCATGTTCGGCACGCGAAACAACAGGGCTTTCATCAAGTGAAAAGTACTTAGTATAACTTACCCTATCCAGCCGTTGAAGTTTTCGCTGCTTCTTTTTATATTCTTCTTAATTCCCCTTCATGCTCGGCTCTTCGTTTCTTTTCTTGGCGGTTTTATAGGTTGATGTCATCGCTTCTACAAAGAAATGCCAAATTAATCAGTCATCTGATCCAATGTGCAGTTTTTAGAAAATGTATTCCTTTCAATTAAGCTTGCTTGTTAGCTATTACCAAATGGACTAACCTTTGATTCTTCCGTCTGTATTCATGGGGTTATTCCTTATTACTTCTTCACTGATTTCTTCACTTCCCTCAGAATTCATGATGTTATTGCTGATTTTCAGGATCTTGAACGTTTGATATCAAGCGTTCCTCGATCCATCTCAGACAAGCGCTTGAGATTTTGTCGTCTCCTAGCATGGTCAAATTGCCCCAAACGACAGTGACATTTTCGTGGTTTCGATGTATGAAGATGAAAAGACGCTGATAATCTGCTGGCTTGTAAGATTCGAAATTAGCGCACTTACCTCCTCGCGTGAGCTGAACTATTCATGTTTTGTAACAACCAATACTATTGGTCTACAGCAAAATGACGCAACGGTCATTTTCTTACAGCTTTTCTTATTTGCTGGTTATTACTTAGTTCCAGGCTAATGAAGATAAACAGAAAATTAATTAACATTGCGGCTTTTATTACGATTGCGGAAAAGAATGTAACACCGTATTGTGACAACTGTAATTAGATAATTTCGACTTTTTTTACTCTAAATTATACCTATATGAACGATGAATCATACACAGGAAGTTTTCTATCGAGAGTGCTTGAAAAAGAGTAAGGACTGAATTTTATTTTGCTGCAGAATACTTCATAACCCCGCATCAAGAACAATAGAATCCATTGTTGTTTTGCCGCCTTTTCAAAGATCCAAAGATTGCCAAAGAGCGCGCCATGAGGTGGCTGAGAGCGGCATTTGATAGTTATTGGATCAGCCATAGTCTATGTCCCCTCCATTAACTATGACCTCAGCATATCTATTTTTTAATTAGAAAGTTTATTAGCCTGCTTGGCAGAGCTTTCCTAATTTTCCCCCTCTAAAATATGTTGGTAATCTAAGTTACAAATAGTCTAAGATCAGTGTACATAATGAATATAGGGAATTAATAACTATAAACAGAATCAAATCTCAAATTTCGATTTAGTCTTTGTCGACATCTTGTCCCGATCTAGGAGACATTATAAATTGTTGCTTTCCCGAAACAATGAAAAATATTACTGTAACACGTGTTTTCGAAGTCAAAACTAGCAATCAGCGTCCCTGACGGTACTTTTTGTAAGCGATTTGATAGCACAGGAAGACCACAACTAGTAATCTGAATCAAATTATCCTGTCTCGAAATAATGTAGAGATAACGTTGGTAAAACGTAATAAAAGGGGGTTATTAATCAGGGTTACTAGCCTTACATTTTACCACACTAGATAACAGCGGCATTATCCATGTTATTCCGAGCGGAAAATGTAAGGATTATGCGGTAAAATATGCATTCGCCTACTCGGGATAACGTAGGGAAAATGCGTGTGATAATGTAGGTTTTGAACTCATTTTACTGTACAGTAAAACAAGTGGAAAACTCGTGTTTTGATGTTCTGGAAAACTAAGGTAAAACGTAGGGATTACCTAGAATTATCCCGCCTCTGTAAAACGCGGGGAAAATACGGTATTATTCGAAGTTATCCCTACATTTTACTTTTCGCATAATTCATGGATAACGCGACCTTTTTTGCCGTGTTAGT
This sequence comes from Telmatactis stephensoni, assembly GCA_029948255.1. NCBI lineage: Eukaryota > Metazoa > Cnidaria > Anthozoa > Actiniaria > Isophelliidae > Telmatactis > Telmatactis stephensoni. The sequence continues at coordinate 617,768 of JALIZF010001728.1, read as the reverse complement.
GTCCCTTTTTGCTAGTTTTAGTAGTGGTTCGTTAATGGTGAGCAAGTTATTTAACCTTCGTTGTTATATTTCGTCTTGGTAAAATCTTTGGCTTTTAGAGGCAACAATGCAGAACGCCAAAAACGTGTACCAGAAGCGAGATAGGTGCGCGTGCCATCGGTTGCCAAGGGATACCACGTACGCCGCCGTCGCCGAGGACATAGATCGGGATGTTTTTGCGTATTTGAGAAACACAGAAAAAAAAGAGACAAATTTTCATTGAAAAGTCAAAAAGGAAAAGAGTAAACCAAGGTAAGATATAGTCAAAAGCATATTTTTCATAATCCCTGATCAAGAAAAGAAAACCGCATTTAAAATAGGAAGTTTTCTTCCCGTTTTTTATTGCTAGCTTGTAGATAGCATAATCCATGTTTGTGTTCCACAGACGTAAGAACGAGAAATGGCAGCAAATTTAAAGGTTGAAGAAAATACAAAGAACAGCCAAAGGTAAGATAAAATACGAAGTAAACAAAATCTATATTAACCCTAAAGTATTTACAATGATTTAAATTGTCTAATATCTTTCATAATCAACGGGGAAAAAAATTGATTTGCTGGTAAATTTCGAGACACCGATCCATGGTATGTAAGTATGCCATGCAAGTAAAAAATCATTAATAAAGATAATATAAAATAATTTTTTGGGGGGTAGTTCTAAGGCAACAAGAAGTTGTAATACATTTCTGGGTCAGCTTGCCTGTCAGGTACAAGTTCTTCCGTCAGAAACATTGAAAGAAATATCAATAATAGTCACTGTTTTCCGAGTTTGCCAACATTGTTATTCTTGTATTTGTTAAGAGTTATAATGTAAATATTTGCCAAATAATTCAAAATTTCAATAGAAATAACTCAGATGGTGAGGTAGACATAGACATAGGCATTTTTTTATTTAGTAGTTGACAATGATTATAGATGGTGGATATAAATGATAAAAAATGAATGTTTGGCTAAATTAGGTACAACAGAATTTTTGGTACAAGCTATCTATATAATAAAATGTTATCTTTTTTTATACAGCCAATCCAGTAAGATGGAGTACTCGAAAGAAAAAGATTTGAAGCTGGCCATGGAAATCCTTTTTTCAGAGCCATACAAATTTAAAGAAATGACCTTGCAAAATGTCCAGGCTTGGCAGAAAGTGGTCACAAAACTACAGACCATATATCCCAGAGATTTCACCCAACTCACTTCAAGGGGGGCTAAGGACCATATGGCACTGCTCCTGCAAAAATACAGGAAAAAGAATTCTGCTGAGGTAAAAGCAAGTGGGATCAGCCCTGAAAGAACGGAGCTGGATGGGGTGCTGGAAGAGATCACAGAAAAAATGGATTTCAGCTGAAAAACGAAAAAGAAAAAGAGAAAAAGAAAAAGGAAGAAGCAGCAGCAAAAGACATAAGGCTGAAAGCCATGGAAGCACTAGGTCAGACTAGGAAAAGAGAGGAGACATCAGTAGAAGATTTAGAGGAAGATAGTAAGCCAGCAAAGATCATGAAAAAGAAAAGTTCCAATGGTAGTGAAATGGTGGCATTCCTTAGAGAGAGAGCTGAAAAGGAGATAAAACACCGAGAAAAAGAGGAAGAATTGAAAAGCAAGAAAATGGAGGAAGAGGCAAAGAGACACAATGAGTTATTTCAACTACTGGTTGGACAGCAACAGCAACAAAAAGAATTCCAACAACAACAACAGGAAATGCACCAGGAAACCATGAAAATGATTGCCACTCAACAACAACAAAACTTCCATATGCTAATGGCTTTTCTGCAGAAAAGGAATTAAGAAACACTTCACTTGATATTATTTTTATTTGATTTCACATTATACAGTTCATAATTTCAGAAACCATACAAAAATGTGAATATTCTTTAATTATTTACAAAAGAAAAATCAAATTCAAGTGAAATATATGGAAAGGGATCCTAAGCTTGGTACTTTTCTATAAAGTGTACCAGTTCATACACAAAAATTATTTAAAGTCTTTATATTAACTAGACGCACACGTGCGTTCACCCATGCCCTGGGAGCCCCTTTTAGGAGAGGCTTCAATGACCTGCCCCGTTCGTACTCTTCCCCGAGCCGTTTCACGCATTCTTCACTTAACCGTAACATAATAAAGACCTTTTTTGACCTTTCAAAGAATATCTGATTAGTCAATTTGTCTGTCAGCAGCTACTAGTGTTTGCCTTTGTCCTTCTATTATCATGCATGGGTATTGGATATCTCCAACATGCAAAATATACCAGTTTATTCAACTTTTTATTTCACTATATATCTCAGTTGTTTGCTGTAAAGACTTTTACAACGACGCTTTTGACACAATAACAAATCATGTATTTTTTCGTTCATGTTTCAGATGTTTTATCCATTACGTGACCAAACGCATCAGGTCAAATAGAGCCTTGGTTCCATGAAAATATATAACTAAATTGTCTGGCCAGAATGTCGGTGTTAAAATTCAATACAAAAACCTCTCAAGATCTCTTGAATGCTTGAATGAAAAATATAATTGACTTGCCTCTATATGCGTTCGTTTAGCAACATGTAGAGTGAGAAATTCGTAGATTTCCAGCTCAAAGGAATTGCTCTGAGTCGCGAGAGTTTCATTTTCAAGTACTCCATTGAGAGCTCGATATTTGGTCAGAGTAATGAGTTCGCACTCGCTCAAAGGTGATGAATGAAGGGCATTGTTTCTTACACTCTTACCCAATCAGGAGCTGTAACACGTGACCTGTTGTGCAAGAATGCCGCATTCTCGAGACGATGAGCAGAAAAAAAGAAGACAAAACATTTGCAGTTTATAACTCGTTCCCGGCCTAAAGGCCTGGGCACAAGTAATTAATGTCTTTTTGATGTGTATTTTTAAGATACACTGCAGATTTGTCAAATATTATATAATTCATTTTGAATGCTCTAATAGAAACTAGTGTATTCCAGTTTTTACAAATGCAAAGTGTACCAATTGTTTAAATGGTCAAACATTAGAGATCAACTATTAAAATTAGTGCTAATTAAGATACATGTATTGTTCCTAAAAATCACTTTGTTTTCCATTGTTTATTTTTTTGTTACTGTTGAAAAATTTTGTGACTTTTTCCTGACCTATTGCTATGGCAACAATGTTTTACTATATTTTCATGCTTTAGAGTGATTACACTTAACCCTTAAGAGTTATGACACACTACTATGAGTACCAGTTTCATGGGTTAACTGCAATGACTCTAAGTCTTAGGTCGTAATTTCCTGGTAAGGGGGAAGTGGTGGGGACTCCTACTGGATTACTGATTTTGACCCCTAAAAGGTATGGGCATCCCACTGATTTATACTCTGAGCTAATTTGTTGAATTGAATTGAATAGTTGTATACTAGATGTTTTGTGAAAAACAAACTTATATATGATATTTTGCATACTAACATATAATTACTGTTGAACTACATAACCTATTGTTTTCTCTCTGCAATATACCAATGATTGCAGACAGAAAAAACATAAACCAGCTGCAATGTTGCAAATAATGCTGTCAGTCTAATCTAACAGACGGCAATATTTTTGATAATGCTCTGTGATTCTGTGACCACACAGCATTATCAATAATATTGTAACATGACTTGCTTAGGGGAACCAGATTTGCAGGATGATAAAGAAATGTAACTACTAAGTTAGCAGTCACAGTACTTTTCAGAGCCTTTTCAAAATCCAGCTCCCCATTCAGAAAAATAGCCTTGTAAGGCTTTCTTATTATGACAAACGTTAATTAGCATGGGACATACATGCAATCAACAGAAGTATGCATGCTCATACTATAATTCATTTTTGTACAAAATAAAATTTGCTTCCCGATTTCAACAATTTTGATGATTTTGATGGTTATGAAGTTGACCAGTAATTATACCAGATAGTTACTTCAGCCAGCAGCAATATTGGATATATTGCAGTCAAACGCCCTCAGCTGACTGCAATATATCCAATATTGCTGCCGGCTTCGGTAACTATCTCATACATAATACATGTACGTTGCATTGAAGCACTTGCACAATTAGGAAAAGTATTCCTCTACAGATGGTGGTTCCACACCAAAGAATGTCCCTGCATTATTGCCATAGAGACATGTTAACGCATTTCTCAGAAGAGCACTTACAATATATCCCTTCTCCACAATCCCTACCAGTATCAAGAGACAAGGCTTTTAAATCTTCGAACAAGGCTGCTCAGAATATGATAAAAAGAGAACTGAAGACAAATCCACCGTCGGTATATAACATGGGAGATGTCGTTCATATTCGCCTAACAGATCAAAGAAAGCCATAAAAGGAAAGAAAAGTTCTGTGAGAGGTAGTTGTGTGGGTTTTGTTTTGGAGTCAGATCATGCGTCTCACAGCTATTTCATTGAGTTCAAACGCCCAATTACTGGAAAAACAAAAATGCACTGAGTGAAAGTTGATGATGTGTCATTGATGATGTCATTAACAAACGATAGCATCCTAACAAAAGGACAGAGAATCGTGATTCCCTCTACCATGCAGAAAGAAATTCTAGACAAATTACATGCAAATCATCAAGGAGCAGAGAAAACCAAGCTTCGAGCAAAGATCGTAAGGCCTGACAACTGACACCACTACAGCAGTGCTAGTTTTCAGGAGTTTTCTAAAGATTATGGGTTCAACCATATTACCAGTTCCCCGCATTATCCACAGAGTAATGGGTTTATAGAAAACCAGGTAAAAACGGTAAAAGCAGTCCTACAAAAGACCAAAAGGACCAGAGAAGATCCATATATGGCTCTACTTTGTCTCCAGGCCATTCCCATTGACAGCAAATTGCCATCTCCTGCTGAAATACTCATTGGAAGAAAGATCCAAGACAATCTACCACACGGTTTGCTAAGGGAACGAAACAGTGATGAGATCATAGAAAGACTAAAGAAACGACAAGAGTTGCAGAAACATTACTATGACCGTACTACCAAGACGATTCAGGATCTTCAGCCAGGACAAAAGGTAAACATCCAAGACCCCTCTACAAAAAGGTGGGAACCCAGTATGATAACAGAGAAACTCAATATACCAAGATTATTACTCCTCCATAGGAGTCATAAAAACACGCCATAAAAACACCCATCTTTATTGCCATGAACACAACAACTACTGCTTCTTGTCGATGTCAATGACAGTCGAGGCGGCGGCGGCCGTTTTCTACACAAAATTATTACAATTTCTGATGTCATATCGGTTTACAATTAATAAAACTAATGACTGTATCCTTACCGGACTGTATGGCTCTTAACTCAACGAATTAGCTGTGATCTCTTCGATCCATTACTCGATCGTACAACCTAGTACAGCTTAAACACCTCGTGCTCAAAAATATATCACGTGACTGAAAATCACATGACCACAAATGGTAGCCACAAAAATCATATAGTCATCACTCCAATGGGTAGGGAGCTGTGCCACAACTAAACACACAAAAGCACCATCAACCCCCTGCAAGACCACAGGCACTGTCTACAGAACCACACATGAATACCTACAACACAGAAACAGACGTCCCTAAGTCAACACCACCGCCTGGAACATTAATGACACGTAGTGGCAGAATTGTGAAGCCACCAGACAGATATGTGTTACAATATACACAGAACTGCTTGAAACATAGTGAACTATGGAACATTAGGAGCGCCAATTACAAGCAACTGCTTCAAAAATGATATATATAGCTATTTCAAAAATGGTTGGCTGGGCAAATGGCAATGGGCAAATGGCAATTGGCAAATGGTGATTGCACGACCGAAAGGACGTTTAGGGTAACAGAATTGCTTCATTTTCATTAATTAAATACCCAAGCAATGCCGGTACCATGCAGTAAAGACCTTATTGGACAAAGTGGTTGATAGGCGATTCATATCTTCGCGCCAGATAGCAGTCTAATAGCATGACCACAGTTCCTTTTGGTTGTGCAATCACCAATCGCCGATCACCATTCACCCCGTGAACCTTTTTTGAAATTGCTATATATATATAATTGCTATAATCCATGCCAAATGATCATTTCTACATCATCTAGACTCTCCATGTATAAAGAAATGCAACAACAACATGTTTGACGTGACCATGGGCTCATACGATGGAGCAGAAACATGTGAATTAACTGGCTTATACATGTTATTGTGGATCACACCAAAGCTTCATTTTTCAGTGGGCCTCTACCGTGATGATGGTTTAATTGCCTGCCATGCTAGCCCTAGAGAAACAGAAAAGATCAAGAAAGAAATCTGCAAAATATTTAAAACTAATGATTTAAAAATAACAATAGCTAACAAAAAAACTGTTAACTTCTTAGATGTAACATTTAACCTAACAAACGGAACCTACAAACCTTACTTGAAACCCAATAACAAACTTTTATACGTACACCAACAAAGTAATCATCCTCCATTACTGAAAAACATTCCACTTAGCATTAACAAGAGGCTAACAAATATCTCCTCTAACCAAGAAGTGTTTAACGAAACAGTAGAACCATACCAAAAAGCATTGAATGAAAGCAGATACGATCACAAGCTGACATACAATCCACAGCCCAACCAACGTGGAAAAAAAAAACAGAAAAAGCTGCAAAAGAAACATCACGTGGTATAACCCTCCCTGGGATTCAAATATGAAAACCAACGTTGGAAAGAAGTTCTTAAATGCTGTAAACCAATGCTTCCCGAGGGATCATCCATTGCATAAAATCTTTAATAGGCACACGCTCAAGCTAAGCTACTCCTGCATGCCAAACATAAAGACCACCATCTCCACTCATAACAAGAAAATAACCACAACCCAAACAGCCAATGAACAAAACAAATAATATAACTGCAGAAGAAAAACAGAATGTCCCCTTGAAGGAAAATGCCTCCAAAATAACGTAATTTATCAAGCAACTGTAGAAACAACCACATCGTCAGAAACCTACGTAGGACTTGCAACAAACTTTAAAGAACGTTACAGAAACCACAAGACATCATTCAAACACAGCAACTGAAGAAACGAAACAGAACTATCAAAACATATTTGAAACTTAAAAGACGCTAACAACTTTTACCATTAAGTGGAAAATTCTAAAGAAATGTAGACTGTATAGTAATATAAGCAAAAAATGTAACATGTCTAACTGAAAAATATATAATCATCTGTTACTGTTCGTTTATAATCTCTTACAGAAAGGGGGATGTCATGATATATGTATGGTATGTAAGATGATCCGAGTTGTCACGCAACTCAGGCCAGTAAAGTTGTAGTTGTACTATCAAAATCAGTAGCCTGTGGCACCCAGTCTTTTTATCGTCGATCTGTCACTCACCTATCACTGTCACGTGATAGCTTTTTAATGTACCACGTGGACACAATTTTCACATCACGTGATATCGTTGCTGTTGAAATGCCGCCGTTTATTTTGATTTTACTATCAAGAGCAGTGTAGTAACGAAGCATGACAAATCTCTGAGTTTTTGATGTATCAGCTAAAAACTAAGTTAGATAATGACAGATATGGTGTCTCTTTTATCGGCCCCGATGAAGTTCACTGGTTGAGAGAATTCACGCCCTTTCAAAACGCTACAGTTATCTACAGCTCGAGCAACTCTGAGTGCAATACTGTGACAATGAGAAATGCTTTGGTGGAAATGTTTAGATGTGCTTCTTCTGTAGAAAACAGACTTCAAACGAATTACCCTTAGAGTTAAAGAAGCTAACTCTCCCGCGTTTAACCCACCGACAAAACTGAAGCGACAAGAACAAAGACCAACTCCTAGTCGAAGTTCACGAAGTCTATTTTGCTGATTTTCCTCCTTCAGCCAAATCAGGTCCAGCCATACAATTGTTATCTCAACCGTTCACAAGTTCAAGCTTTGTACTACATGCCCTGAATAGCTGTCAACCGGTCACACCAAAGAATATATTGATAACTTAAAAGAAAACTTTTAAAGAAAGAGAACAAAGAGTCTTGGAATGGCTGCAAGAACACTCTGAAAAGAACAAAAAAAGTCAAGTTCAAGGCGAAGGACTGAGATGTAGCAATTGCCACCACAGGGAAGGACACAATCGTCTGAATTGCCCATACTAGAAGTGTGATACTTTGTTTCATTACGGAGAACTGACTAAACACCCTGAAGTAAAAGCAGAAGTACTACGCTTTGCAGTTAAGTTTGGCGTGACGGAAGTTTTGTTACATACTTTTGTCATTCATACAATGAGGTTACCAGGGGCAACGTCAAACGTCAACGTTTCAAGTGTGTTGTCTGTGTTAGGACAAAGCCAGATATGGACAGAGTAAATAGAAAAGGAAGAACATTTATAAAGGGCCAGGCTCTGATTTCAGGAGATCCATTGTCAATGAAATAGTTCGAAATGGAGGAGATGCAGTGAGTGGTTATTTTCCTGGTCGATTTTCTGACGTTGCAAATTCTTTCAAAGTTCATAGAGAGACCGTCAAGAATATTTGGAATCGTTTGCACAATGACGGTACTATTGAGCCACGCAAAAAGACTGGAGGGAGCTTGTTGAAGTTCTGAAAAACGAGAGGCCTACCTGTTCATTATAAAAGAAATTTATGAAAAGCTTGAAGAATTTGGAGACATTCCACAAGGAACGTCTTACTCAGTGATTTCCCCCTTGCACCATACTAGCACATCGCAAGGCATCACAAAAAGAATCTCCAGTATGAAGGTTTACACATGTGTTCTTGTCGTCCCTGTATTTTATCCTCAACTCGGTATCGGGGATAAACTGCAAACAATCAACTTTTGCTCTCACAGCTTGCATTAGATCTTAAAATGAAGAAAGCTCTGATTCTTCGACAGAAATGATCTCGCACCAGTCTTCAGCAAATGAAATATCATAAAAAAAACTTTTAGTTGAATCATTTCTAGTACCAAGATTAAGTACAATCGAGAAACCTTGGCAAGCAATACCTAGCAAAATGAAAATGGTGCTGGTGAAAATGGTGATATTTCCCGCTTTTGGCTTGATGACATAAGCAACTTTTGACGTTGCCCCTGGTAACCTCATTGTATAAACGACAAAAGTATGTAACAAAACTTCTGTCATGCCAAACTTAACTGCAAAGCATAGTAAAGGACGTAAAGTGACAGCAAAGAGATCTGGTCAAGGAGATTTCATTGATTGAAAATGATTTAAAAGTAAAACAGGCGTCTGCTGCTTCGATCAAAGAACGGTATATTTACAAAGTCAGGACTCCTCTTATTGAGAGCGATCCTACCAAATACTTAAACGTCAGTGCCGATGGAACACAGGTGGAAAATTAAATAAGTTTCAGATTAAGATAAATAAGTTTCAGTTTAAGATTCCAAAAAGCTTGAAAACATTCTTAAAGGCAAAATCCCACCTCCTGGGTTTGATATTCAAAAGGTGCTACATGAAATTGACCCAACTTTGAATCAGTTGGTTCTTCAAAGCTGAAAAACAAGAGTATGAAATCCATATCGAAGGCTTTGGCAGGATCGAGGTGTTTACTGGCTGACTGCTACTAGTACAAGTACTAATACTGCTGCGGGATCTGATGATTACCTGCTGGCCCTTGGGATTCAAAAAAGTTTAAATGAGTGACCTTTTTCATATATAAACTTACTGATGCTGACTATAATGATATGTCGACTGACTTTGACTGTAATAAATGTTATGCTGGTCATTTTGAGTTCATAGCGTTGACTTTTTATTGAATTCTAGTTGTTATATACTATGTTATGACATTTTTCACGGATTATTTTCAAAAAAAAAATGTTTTTAATTGTTTTAATAAACAGTAGCACAAGCTACGATGAATTGGACGTCGCAACGATCGTCACGCTGTAGGTAATTAAGCCAAAGCGACCAAAGGGGAAATTCCCTGTATAAGAATTTTTGAATCCAAGAGTATGACTGTGTCTTAGTTATATTATGTTCTGTTTGAATATTGTGTTAATAAAGTTGTCATTTTGTAAATAAAATGCAATGATAAACTACGTACATTATGAATGCTCATGAAGTTTAAAAAATCTTGACAGTAGTCTACATTAATCTACAGCATCGTAGAGTCTAGCATATGGTAAATATGGTCTAGCTGTCTTTAAAGCTTCAATGAAATTAAGATCTTGTTGTAGACTAGGGGGATTGCCACTTTTCCGCTGATGAGTAATATCACCTTGTTCGCGGCATTGTTTCCATAACTTTTGATCGACCATTCGACTCAAATTGAAGTGTTTAGCAACCTCTGTAAATGATCCTTGAAAATATCCAGTAATAACATCGCCAACTCTTTGTACAATATGGTCAACGTTACTAGTTCGAAGATCCATACCAAGCGCTTCTCCCGAAGTATAACTGCGGCCACTCTTCGATATAATCATGTTTTACTTTGTTGAATGTTTTAAAAAATTTCACTGGTCAAAATCAAAATAAATGGTGACAATACAGCAGCAACGATATCACGTGATGTCAAAATCACGTGACAGATTCTGGTAAACAACAGATCAACGATAAAAAGACTGGGTGCCGTGGTCTACTGATTTTAATAGTAGTTGTAACATGATCGCTGTCTTATACAAGACATAGAACAAGGAACAACATCTCTGGAACTGATCTAAATATTACAAGAATCAATGTAGAAACCATTGCAGTGGGCTTCTGAGGAACTCTAAGTTACAATATCAAGACATCTCTCCCTAAGTGAAGACGAGGTCTCTAATGTTTGTGGAAGGCTTAGAGCCATATGAACCATAGACCTTCAGTGCTGCCAACTTGTTCCTTTCAGTGGACCTGTTTCTGTCATGAAGAAAGTTCAACCACAAAAGAAAAGTAAGGAATTTGTTTTCAAGATATAATGACTTATCATTACTGATTATCACTAACACTAATACTATTGTTTTCTCATTATTTTAGAACAACAGAGGGCGGCGTCCAAGGACCGACAATTGGGTGTTCAGAATAGTGTCCACTTATTACAGCCAGCTTGTGGATATTTTAAAGTTGTGAGGCTAAGAGACTTCAAAACTCTTCAGCCTCTTATTAATCTCTATTAATCGCTGTATTCTTCTAGCTACAGTAGTCCACTCTGATGATTGGGGGATCTACAGAAATCTGCAATTACAGCCTAACGTTGCATGACACGAAATTGCAGTTCATTGACGCCACTTTGTTAACCCATTTACAGGTGTTCATACACAGGAAATCTATTCTGCATGGAACAAGCTGAAGGATAGGATCAAGAGGCAAAGAGGAGTGTCAAGAAAAAACATTAGTTCCTTCTTAGATGAACACATGTGGAGAAGCTGGAGAGGTCTACAGTGTCCATTTGAAAACATTTTAAATGTGATATGTACAAGCCTGCAAATGATCCCAGGCCCACAAGTGAACCCACTAGAGGCCTGCAAATGATCCCAGGCCCACAAATGAACCCACTTGAGGCCCACAAATGAACCCAGGGGAAAATACAAAATCTGATAGATGGAACGGAATTATAAGTGATTACAAAAAAACACTGTCAAGTAATTATAAAATTTTCAGTATCCACGAAATTTATAATTAGCACAATTAAGAATTAGTGTCCAAACAACTGAAGCTAAACACAGTAAACAGAAACAAATTCATTTGTTGATCAAATTAACCCAATGTATACAATACAGGCGTATATGCTAGATTATTCTTTTGAATTCCATAATCTAATTATTATGTGTGATTACATAACGAGCTTTGTCCTAGACTGATAAGTTTGCTCAATGTACCAAATGTATCTATAAAACTCTTAACACAATCAGAATTTTTTTTTCCATAATAGTTGTGGAAATTAGATAAAAACTTTAACAAATACAAAGCAAAAAGTTATCATTTGACAAAACACTACATTCGCTTTGTGTTTCATTTTTTCCCCATAATTTTTTTTGTTTAACTTCATGCTTCTTTTTGCATGCTCAGTCTAAAATTTCCTAAGTACCCTAACGGATGATAATCCTACGAATTTTAGTTTAATAACTGATCATTCCAACACAATATATGTCATGCACTGAGTTAGGAAAACAGTTTTCAACAATCATGATTTAAACCCATACTGTCACCACATACGTTACGTTACTCCCATTCTGGCTCACCAGGGAGTGGATGGTTCATTTCATACAAGCACTTTTCACACTTTTCACTTTTATCTTCCTGGAAATTGTCTTGAGCAGGTTCGAGGCTGTGGTAGTGCACTTCTGCCTCATGCCCCAGCGACGCCATTCCTTTCATATAATCTTGCTCTTTATCAGTGCCACTTGGATAGATGATGTGAAGGCCACTCTCTCCTAAGCTTGAAATGATTGCCATTGGCAATTTGAGTATATTTTGAGCATAACCTGGAAAGCCGTTCACTGATGGCATGAAACAAACAGTTACCATCCATTGGAGTTGGAGGCTGGCGATATTTGAGCCCCGACTTCCAGACTTTTTCATCCAGTTTAAGCTTTGGTAAGGACACATCTTCTTTGTTTGCCATCCACTCAAAAGTTGATGGGGCATCACCTTTGGTAGCAGACACAAGGGAAATCAGATCATTAGCAACTTGACTATAGTCTTAGTCTAGCAATTTTATACTTTCATGATCTTGAAGACTTCTAATCAGTTGCTTTGCAGCTTTGAGTGGTAGTTCTATATCAATAATGGCAAAGGCTTCAGCAAAAGTTGCAAATGGATCCGTATGCTGGACATTTCCTCGGTTCATACCCGCTACCACAATAACTGCACTCCCTGATCTGATCTGTTTTGGCTCAAATTGTACTAACAGAAATTAAAACTTTTGATGACAGCCAATCCAAAGTGTTGCATTTGCTTGGGTTATCAGCAAAGAAGCTCCTTTGCCGGTTAGTTGTAGTTTTTACACTTCAACATTGTACCTTTTGTAATCCAACTTTGTATTTTTCACAATTTAACATTGTACCTTATGTTATTCAACGTTGATGATTTTGCAATTCGACTTTGTACTTTTCACCTGGTACTTGCCAGTGACTCAAACATGGCGGGTAACAACGAGTTAAACGAAGTGCGTTCAGCACTTTTAAAAGTCGCTGATCGCCTCTCAGCAATGCAAGGAACACCATCAAATACAAATGGTAAGTCTCGCAGTAGCTTTTTTAAGACGCTAATGTAGCGTGAAGTCGGGCTACTTGAGCGTAAAATTGTATGTTGTTTGCAGCGCGAAGATAAACACTTGCAACGTGAGATAACTGCTATGGTTCATTTCTAATAGAAAGTTAAGTGCTGCAAGCAGAAACAGCTGGTGTATCCACGTTATCTACTGAACTCCATGCGTTTGTGGGTGTCTCCCAAAGTTGGTCCTTTTGGAAGAGATGAGTTGGCTTCTTTCCAAAGAGCAATGGGCCCAAATCATGAAGGCAAATATTATTGGATCCATGTAGCGTATTAGGAGATGAGAAATCAGGTTGGCTTTTGTGGTGATGAAAACCTGTTTGAGGTGGTTGATTCTTGATTAATGAACATTATAACGTTATTAAAAACTTTCACAGGGTTTTTTGGTAAATCTCAATTTTGCATGTGGGATTCTTCGACGTAAAAAGCAACATCATTGTGTAAAATCGTATTTGGGGTGTAAGAGAAGTTCATCAGTCTGTCATAAAGTTCCTGATACCCCCATTGCTGAATGTGATGGATGTCATGAAAATCTTAAAAGTTAAGAGTATAATGGAGATCATCTGTTGTTAAAAAAAACGATGCAAAAAAGGAGACAAGAAGTTGTGAACAGTAAAGAATCAAGTAAAGAAAGTAACAAAAGTATTGAATAGGAAACGAGTGTCAGTGATGCTGCCCATGTGGGTGGTTAAAAGGACCCAATGACTGATATTTCTTACTTTAACCCTGACTTTATGAAAGAAAAATAGAGAAAAGAACTATTCGAGTGGTATCAACAGCATCACCATCAGACATTTGATCTCGACAAAGTTAAAGATTTGCAAAAGATGTGGCCATACAGCTCAAGCTCTTTTAAAATTTACCGAATTGTCTCTCGAAAAAAAAACCAAATTGCTTCTTTTGAACAGTATGTCACGCTGGCTTCGTTCACATTGAAGAATTTTCTTCAAAATCATATGAAGGTGAACAGTCTCAGATGCCTAGCTCGTGATGGATATAGATAGACACTGTGAAAACAATTCTGGTAAATGTTTTCAGTGGTTTTATTTGCTTGCTGAAACGACCACTGACCTAATTTCAGGCCGATTTCAACGATTCTAGGGATCAAAGTGGATGTCACATAATCGTTCTGATTAAAATTATATTTCATGTCATTAATTCTTGTTTTTGATCCATTTATCTGTAATAATCTCGCATTTTTGCTTTCTTCACTTTTAAATGTCTATTTGTTATTTGTGATTGACTAAGGAAATGTAAATTATGTATAAATTAAGCTATCTACCTAGGTTAACCCCAAGGTTATTGTAGAGAGCTAGTACCTGTAAGCCTGTTAAATGTTAAATGTAAATTAAATATTGTAATTTATGGTACTGAATAAACAAGTTTGTATATGTATGTACATGTTATGGTTTGAATTTATAATTAGTAGCAAATTTTTAAGCTAGTTTAAGTTTCTTAAACTAGTTCAATTTCTTTAAACCAGTTCATTTCTAAATTTGACTGGTTTAGGATTACAGGCATTCTAAAAAGGGATTTATATTTTTGGGGACTCATTAAAAAAACAGGGGCTTGGATTTTTAGGGGGGGTTCTTAAAAGAACTAGAACAATTTCACCCACCCCTCCCTTGGTATTCTACTCACTCTACACTCCCCCTTCTATACTTCCCTCTACCCTTATTGTCATACTGTCTACCTCACTTCCTGTCTACCTTACTTCCTGTCTAAGTTAATTAGCATTTTTTTCTTCATTTTCTTACCTCAATGGGATTCGAACCGCTAACCTTTGAATTACAAAGCCATGTCTTTACCAATATGCCATGAAGACTTCAGTTTATAGAATCGCATTAAACTTAATTTTTTTCTCCTATGTACTGTTTATGAATATTTTATTACTTCACACTTTTTATTAAAATTCATGCGCATGTGCAGTAGAATCATAATCAAACATGGCCTGAGCAGTTTGTGTGAATACTAATAAAGAAGCACTTTATGAAGCTCTGAATAAGCTAAAAGCTGAACAGAAAACAAAAATGTCTCCAATAACGCAATTGATGATAAATTCTACAACCAAGCTAAATATTATTTAAAAAGTAAGATTGAAGATGAAGCAGTTGAATCAGAAGCCAATCCAGCAGTTGACGAACCTTGGACAACATAGGAAAAGACCACAATTACAAGAAAGAAATGGAAGTACTTAAATGACAACATTGTTACAGAAGACAGGCGAAAAGTTGTTCAAAAACACAAGCTCTATGATGTTCTTTCTATTGCCCACCAAAGAATTGCTCATCGAGGGAGACAAATCACGCTCAAGTGGATTCAAGACAATTATTCTGTCAATCAAAAGGTTGTAAACCTTTTTATCAATATGTGCACATTTTCAGCAGCTTGCAAAGCAACAGCAGAGATGCAATAATACTTAATTACATTGCAATTAAAAGAATTGAGACTTCGTTTTATTTTGTCTTTATTTAGCTAACTACATCCAGTTATGCAATGCAAAGTCTTCCCCAATACTAACCCTAAACCTAACCAAAAGGTACTTGGTGCTTCATTTAAAATAAGACAAAGTCTTCCCCAATATTAACCCTAATCCTAACTGCAAGATACTTGGTGCTTCATTTAAAATAAGACAAAGTCTTCCCCAATATTTACCCTAAACCTAACCCCAAGGTACTTGGAGACTAGTTTCAAAACAAACAAACAAACAAAAACAATTCATAAAATTAAACAATTTTTTTAAACCAGTTTAAAAAATGAAACTTGTTTCATATTTTTAAACCAGTTTAAAAAATGAAACAAGTTTAAAATATTTTTAAAATAAATAACTAATTATAAATTCAAACCATAACATACACGCCGGGCGGGCACGCACGCCTCAAAAAACGGCACTTTATTTGTACCCAACCACCATATTGGACAACTGAAACTCCCGGGAATCTGGGAACGAATGAGCGAATTTTTTCCAAGACCTACGTTAAAGGCTTCGCAGCTTGCTGCGATCTATGATGATGACAAATCGGGTGGCGAGTAAAACAGACAGCGAAGACGCAGCTTTGCAAGGGTGGCCGAGCGGTGAGAGCACCGGTCTGTCACCGCTGTGGTCCCTCGTTCGATCCCCGGACGGGGCATCACATGTGGCTTGAGTTTCTTGTTCATTCTCTCCCTTGCTTCGAGGGTTTTTTCTCCAGGTTCTGCGGTTTTTCCTCCCTCTGTAAAAACAAACTAGTTTCGATCTAAGCTGTGCTCCGTGATCAGACATGGGTCGTATGGTGGCTGCTATGTGTATGTAAATTTGTATGTAAATGTGTGATTGTTCAATTGTTTGTAATGAAAGCGAACTTGTAAACCTTCGACTCGATCACGTTGAGCTGCGCCCTTCGCAATTCAGCACTTAGCTGCAAGGAAGGGTGATGAGCTACTCCTAATTTATTTATTTATTAAATTTATTTATTATGCATTGATACTAAAAATGGTGAGTTTGAGCTGACGATACCTGCCGTAATAAGCTACTATGTTCGACAATTTTCTGAGTTTAAGTAGTCCATGGATCAACCGTTTGAAAAAGTGCTTGATTTTTTGGTTTTGTTTTTTTGTTTTAAGTTTTTATGTTTTCAAAATGTGTTTTTCTTCAATTTGACTGTCCAAACCACAACTATCATTTTAGTTTTTCAATTTTCCTCTTGGCCTCGCGCACGATGTTGGTGCACACCAGCGTAACAAAATTACGACAAAAAAGGATCATGCCCAAGGCATGCACGATAATCGGGCATTAATGCACGATGCACAATCACTGATGCTCGATATTATCATTGAGCCTTCATCGAGCATAGATCGAGCTTTTATCGAGCAGCCGTAAAACAATATTTTTTTCGATAATTTCTTTTTCCTTTTTTTGAAGAAGAAATTGTTCAAGTTTGTAGGAAAAATTAAAATAATGGCAATTCAAGGTTGAAAAAAATCATTTGGGTTGAAAAAGCGCAGAAAAAAGAAAGAAAAAGACAAAAAAGGAACTTACGAAACCCAGTCTCCACTCGGTTTTCAAGATGGCGATGGACTCGGCTTGTCACAGTCATCACGGATCCAGTATTAGATGGTGAATATCGACTGCGATAGCTTATAGTAATCAGAACTGTGTATGAAGCACACATTATGCAATCGTCCTCCTTACCTTTCACGGTCATCATAAACAACTTTGCATGCTTTTCCTCGACGTTTTCTTTTCACCGTTCTCGCTTACTTTCATGATTCTTCTATATTATCATCGAGCCTTTATCGAGCATAGATCGAGCCTTCATCGAGCCTTCATCGAGCTTAGATCGAGCATTAAGCCAAGGCACGATGCATGATACACTGTGCTCGATGCACGATAGTCAATGCTCGATGCTCGCTAAAAAAGCGAACATTTCAGTCATTTTTTCACGTTACAATGCTAGAAATGATTCCACTACTCATAAATGACAAAGATAAACAGTAAATGGAGCAGGTATCGTTTAACTATAGCTAATTTGCATCTGCAATCACTTAATTGTTTTAGAAAAAATTGAAAAATTTAATTTTTCTCCCACAATGTGGACATTAAGTCATGTTGTGCCTCTTCACACAAAGGAAATACAGTCTAAGTATGGGATGGGTTTGAAGTAAATTCTATGGAGGGAAGGGAATGTAAGCATATTGCTATTAATAAGTATAGTTAAAATACAGTTTTAATTGAAGGTGGGTGCACATTTTCATGCATGAGTACGTATCTTTAATCTGGTTGCAACAAGAGGACTATAATGTTTCCAAGCCTGTTATATCAAGTGGTTTGTCATACACTCCAAAACGTATTAGTGAAGATGCTTTTGTGGATGTGGCCTAAATAAGTCTCCTTCAAGTTTATTTTGTAAGTATTGTTTGCATCGCTTTAGGGCCAAAATTAAAGATTCAATTTCCAGTTAGGTTGTTTAATATTATTCGTAATGAAATTTATCTGGTTATTTTATTACTGAAATTTATATCTCTTATTGGTATACTTGAATAGTAATGCATGGATTTCAATTATTATTGTTGTTGTTGTAGTAGAGAACGATTTCTATTTTTTTTCTCATATAACCAGGTATACAACTTTAACCAAGGAGTAAGTAGTTTGTTTTTAAGGAATCGTTCAAGATTTGGGGTGGTTTGCAAAAGGTTTTGAGCGGAAAGTTGATCGTTATTACAGTCTTTGTTTGACAACAATCAAAGTCTGCTGCCATGTCGCTTAATGTACCAAATTCGATGCCAAATCTCACGTGGATATCATTGAGCTGGATTTCTTGACAGAAAAGCACTCAAAGACTTAAAATATAATTTGTTTTTGATGTTATCTGCACAATGATATTGTACTAATGTTTTGTGCTCTCGACAAGCCAAAAATAATCGACCAAAATTGTGTTATAGTTCATTTACTCATTAGAGATTGCGGTAAATTAGACTAACCATACTTTAATCAAAACCTCCACCTGAATTGATTTAATATTAATTTTAATTCCTCTAACCTCCCTCCATCCAAATTAGTTAAAACCTCCACCTAAAAGGGGCTTAAGCAATGCACTCTTACTACTTATAATTCGTTAAGAAATGCCAAAATTATGCTTTTGCTTTTTATTCATTACGATCAGTACTGAGGGCCAGGTCAGCAGCAATGAATAACAAAATAAAATTGTTTAAAAACCAAGATTACTTAAATAATATTACTCTAACTTACAAAACCAAATGAACAAGTTAAATAGTTCAATTTTTGAGGCCACGTCCACACGTATGCGTTTACGTTTGTAAACGCATAAAAGTATTTGCATCCACACGAATCCGGTGAATCGTTTTCGAACCGTTTTAGCCCGTCCACACGTAAACGCTGAAACGATTCGTAAACGATCAGTACCATGCACTGAGCATGCGTAGATGACTTTAGCCAGCGATCCTTTGTTTTCGCGCCATTGAGTGCATCTTTCGTGCGCCATTTGTGGTTTGTTTACGATCGAGTTCAAACAGTTCTCCGTGTACTAGGCTGACGAACAAGAAGAAAACATGTCAAAACCAGGCAAAAAGCAAAAAAAGGCAGACCCGAATAATGAAAAGAGCGATTTTTACGTCTGGACTGACGACGAATGTGAACTTCTTTTAAAAGTTGCGAACGAATATAAGGTATCCAGATCAATGGAAAATATCGACTGGGAGACTTGTCAGACAAAGTATTCTGACATCTTTGATCTCTATCAAGAGCAGTATCCCAATACGAAAGAGGAAGCTAAAACACTGGGAAAAGATTACTCACATGATAAAGACGAGCTAACGAAAGGTACTTTAACTACGAAGCTAAAGAATATTCGACTTAAATACAGAAAAGCAGTCGATTCTGGAAGGAAAAGTGGCCATGGAAGGGTTGTTCTCTTGTATTTCGAACTGTGCGAACGCATTTGGGGTGGATCACCTGCGACCAGCACGCTACCCAACGGATTTGAGACTGCAGAGCTCGAAACTTGCGATGATTCTAGTCCACTGATCACAGATGAGAATGCTTGTTCCCCCGAGTCAATAGACGACACAGCCGACGTTGAGACAACAAGTGACAGTTCTGAATCAACGCCATTGTCCAGCAAGTCAACTACGAACGAACGAAGGAATTTACTAGATGCAAAACTCAAAGGATACAAACAGGAGAAACTCAAGAGAAAGCTTCCAGTCGATTCACAACTTTTGACTATTGCACAAGAGGACTTTAATATCAAAAAACAGTTATTAGACAGAATGGAATGCATGGACAAGGAGCATTCTCTTCACATGGACAAGCTCACCTCAAATTTGGAAAGACTTACTGGATCTATTGCAGATGGCTTTGCTATGCTAAGGCAAATGATGATTCAGCCTACTAATATACCACAATATATGCCACCACCTATGGCCTATTCGAATGCTTACTCAAGCCATCCAAGTGCAGCTAGGGTACCACAAATGAATGCAACAATGTCAGACTCGAATAATGGACATTTTTCCTTCGCACAGCAACTTTTCTCTGATGATAGGCTTTGAGATAATGTATTGTAGTGAGCCTCTGTAAATATTTATATTTTATTCCTTAAATCTTTCTTCCTAAGAATATTTCACTCTAAAATGGGTATGAACTGATAGATGCATGGATTATTAAACTTTTAAACTCAAATATAGAAAATATTTTCTTAAAAATACAATCCAGTGTACTCTAGGACAATATTTTATAAAAATTATTTGAATCCATACAAAAATATTTCATCATATCAAGTTACTGTTATTTGTATGTAATAAACCCAAGAATAATGTATTTTGCTCTGTATTATCAATAGGGTCTATTTTAGCTTTTAAAGCATATTAGCACAATTTTGTCATTAGCAGTTCCCAGTTTTAATAGTAATAACTCATTGAAATTAAAAGAAAATCAAAAGTGTGTTTTGCATTTTTTAATCCATTCATTGAGTTGGTGGCAAAGTCCAATACAATTTCAGATTTGCTATTATTTGTAAACATGAACAATAAAGACCAACCAAGTTGTTACAAATGTAATCATTAAATTATGGATGCCATCTTTGAGGCTGTGCTCTAGGAGTGCCCAGGGTTCTCAGTAGAATTTAAAGTAGGCAGCAAGATGGTATATAGTAACCGGAGATGTGATAACCAAATATTTGGCAAATAAATTTGTAAGTATTTTTATAACCGCCGATTAACTAAGCAATAACCGGTGATTTTCGCCAGCTGCCAGCTTCTATTGAGAACCCTGAGTGCCTGGCGAGGCACAAAAGAGTACCAACATTTGGTGTTGAGTGAGTGGAAATAAAGTGTGATTTTGTTAAAGCTAGTGTACAAAAGCTCTGATATCTGTTAGAGCAAAGCTTTACATGTTGTGGCTTGAAATTATTTTTTTGTTTGAAATTTTAAAACCAGTTTGATTTTTTTCTCCCATTGTATTACATTTTTAATCTGGAACGAACAACAACCAATAAAAATCAAACTGGTTTGAAAATTTTTTAATACCAAAACCAAACCAACAATAACTTCAAACTGCAATATAAGATATAGGATATAGGATGATCATATATATATACAGTATTTACATTAAGTTCTCATGTTTCAAATGTTGTAAATGAACCCCCTTCCAAAATATAATACAAGGATCAAGAATTGATAAATATTATGTAAAAAAAAACCAGAACAATATACATGTCAGATATAGTCAATTGAAGAAACATTGTCGGGTCTAAAAACATAGAACATAGAAGCTGAGACCAAAATGGTGCTTTGGACGTCAATAATAATATTCTGATTTATTCATTTATTCATTCACTTCGATGCAAAATGCCAAAAGCATTTACAGGACCTGCGATGGTGGGCCGTTTGGCTTTGATTTTTTATCAGTTGCAGTGTAAATAAATAAATAAATCAGAATATAATTATTGACATCCCATACACCATTTCCATCTCAGCTTCCTTGATTTTAGAGCCGACGATATTTCTTCAATTGACTATATACATCATTGCCAGTTTAACATGACACAGTTCAGCGCAATAACTCCCTTTTAAGGATCGAGGAATTTTGTAAGAATTTGTCGAATCTTTTTACCTTCTGCTTCATTGCAGTCAGTTCTGTAATTATTGGTCACACGTGGTGGCTGGAATTCTTTGTCATAGTTAATAGCAGAAACAACATGCTCCTCATTTATTCTTTCATTGTTCATTTCACAAAAATTATGTAACACAAAACAAGCATAGATAACATGTGGTAAATCAACCAAGTTTATATCCATTGACCTCTTCAGTACACCAAATCTTGCCTTTAAACGACCAAATGAACACTCGATTACCATTCGGGATTTGCATAGTGTCATACCATAGTATTGTTCCTGTTTTGTTGAGCCTCCACTGGCATATTCTTTCATTAAGTATGGCATCAAGGGATATGCAGGATCACCCAGGAGAAACACAGGCACTCCATCTTCATCTGGTAGAATTTCTTTTATGCAATAAGGAATTTTACCACTTTTTAGTGCTGCATTTATACTTGAGTTGGCAAAAACTCTGGCATCATGGACACTGCCAGGCCACTTGACAACCACATCCATAAAACAGTACTTGTAATCACAAGTTGCTTGGACATTTAGAGAATATCTTGACTTTCTATTAAGATAATCAGTTGAGTTAACACTTGGCTGCTTTATATCAATGTGAGTGCCATCAATTGCCCCCAAGCATTGAGGAAAGCCATAAGCATTGTAAAATTTCTGCACAAGTTCTTGAACTTCTGCTTCTGTTGCTGGCAGCTTCATGTACTTTGGTCCAAGGTGTAAAGTGATGGCTCTGCAGACTTTACGAACAATTTTTGAAACAGTTTGTCTGGAAACTCCAAAAGCATTAGCTGTTTTCCGAAGGCGGTCTTCATCACTGAGGTAATAGAGTGTGCAAGCAACTTGTTTCACAACATCCACAGGTGATCTCATAATAGTTGCTCGTCCTTCAATATAGGGTCTCAACTCTTCAGCTAGACTGTACAGTGAAGACCTGCTCATTCGAAAATTCTCTTTCCATTCTTCCTCTATGGCAATTCCTGCTGTTAAGTTGTCCCACCAAGCACTTGTTCTTCCAGGTCTAACCCAAAATCTTCGAGTTCTTCGTAGAACGTTTTGACCTCCAAGTCGTTTTAATACGCTCTGCCGTCTTGAAAATGAACTTATTAACCTTACTAGGTTTAGCTTTCTTCTAATGTAATTGAAATGGGCATTTACAATGGACAAATTGACTTCAATGCAGGCAACAAGGCTAGAAATCAAGCCAAGCAGAAGAGACGCCAACAAGCGATTGTCCGCCATATTGGATTCAAGCTACATCGGTGAGACTGGAAACGAGGTTATGACGTCAGCGTTTTCGAAAGTATGCGTTTACGGGTGTCCACACGTAAACGCTTTTTAGTCGTTTACGAATTTATCCACTTTGGAGAGCGTATTCGAAAATATGCGTTTACGATGAGCGTTTTAGGCGTTTACGTGTGGACGGAAGGCCTAAACGCATAAAAAAGTATGCGTTTACAAACGTAAACGTATACGTGTGGACGGGGCCTAAATGGTTCTGTATCATAGAGTGCATCAAAAATAAGCATGATATTGTATCAAATAGTACTAAAAAGTATAAAAAAACATGAGTTCACTGCTGATTAAACAGTTTGTCATTCCAATATAATAAGGTTTATAATTTATCATGTTTGATTTGTAGTAATCAGAATAATGCAAACAGTCTAGTATTTGCTTTCTAGCTAGTAAATGTTCTTTAGAGTCCACACATTTTTCTTTGCAGACTTTAAAATAACCCACATCAGTGAATCACTGGTTGAACTATTCTTGCATTCCTCATGCATTATTAGGTGGCTCAACATGGCGGCTGTGTGTTTTGGCGCTCCGTTTAAATTGCGCAGTTTCTACCTACTTTACATCATTCTAAAAGGGCTTATGCCTCTTGAATCGTCGAAAGGTACTGTTCAAACTACTACTAGCTCATTTTTTGTGGGTAAACTGCTGATGTCAAGCGAGTTACCAAAAACTAAAATTAGAACCAAGCCAAAGTCAAGCGTCTCTCCAAAGTCTCTGAAACTGTCTAAAGCATTCAAGCTCTTCCAGTACTGCTCTCTAGCTGCTCTTCTTCTTCTAGCTGGTGATATTTCTCCAAATCCTGGCTGGACCGACCCTGTATTAAATTCTCCTGGCCTAAAGATTGCTCATCTCAACATCCGAAGCCTACCAAAGCATCTCAATGAACTGAAATTGCTCACAATTGCCAACCCATTCGATGTTTTATGCCTTAGCGAGACGTGGCTGAACTCTACATGGTCAGATTGTGAACTACGCATCGATGGGTATAACATTATCAGGACTGATCGGGTAAATGACCAGAGAGGAGGAGGAACTGCGATTTATTACAGCACAAAGCTTATGGCTCGTCAACGAACTGATATTAACCAAAATGTTGAAGCTTGTTGGCTTGAAATTACTCTTCCTAATAAGAAAAAGATCCTTGTTTGCTCAATCTACAGACCACCCAACGAAGACTACAACACTTTTAGAAACAACGTAGAGAAATCTCTGGAAAAAACGTCTGCTGTAGGCTATGAGACTCTACTATTAGGTGATTTTAACCAGGACATGCTCCCCAAAAGACTCTCTACTGAAGCAAGGGATCTTCGACAACTCTTTATTGCTTATCAGCTTACACAACTTATAAAATCACCCACTCGCGTCACAGAGCGGTCCTCGACATTGATTGACCTGGCTATTACATCAGATAAGGACAAGATATTCGCATCTGGAGTGATCCCGTGTTCTATTAGCGATCACTCCCTTGTATTTTTGACTAGACGCGCAAAAAAAGCCGCGCTGTCCTTCTAAAAAAATTGTTTATAGAAATTTTAAGAACTACTCAACCGAAAGATTTCTAGAAGATTTGCATACTGCCTCTTGGGAAAAGGTTAACACTTCATTGACAGTTGATGAGGCTTGGATTGAGTTTAAATCAACACTTAAGACCATAATAGACAAACATGTACCACTTGAATCTAGAAGAGTGCGTGTGGCTAGTCTACCATGGCTAACAAACGAAATCAGAAGTACAATGAGGAGCCATGATTTCCATCATAAAAAAGCTCAAAAAACTAAATCCTTGGCTGAGTGGAAAATATACAGAGAACTGCGCAATAAAACAACAGGCCTGATCAGAAGTGCAAAGCGGGACTTCTACACTAACATCATCAATGAAAACAAGAAAGACTCTGCTTCTTTGTGGAAAACCCTCAAGTCTGTAATTTCCAGTTCCAACAAGTCTGTGTGCATAGCCTGTATAGAAACTACAGCTGGCTTAACATACGAACCTAGAGAGATTGCTAAAGGCCTAGCCCAGTACTTCTATACAGCCATCACAAGCATAAGGCAGTCCTTGCAGGCTGTGACCGTAAACACTGGCTTTCCTTATAATTTACATCAAAAGTTCAGACTCACCACTATCACAGAAGAGTTTGTGAAAAAAAGCCTCAGAAACATCGAATCATCAAAGTCTACCGGTTTGAAGAACATCCCAGCGCGCCTACTCAAAGATGGTGCTGAGGAACTAGGAAAACCTTTGGCTTTACTCATGAACAGGTCTATTGCTGAAGGAGCCATCCCAACAGAATGGAAGCATGTGCTAGTAACACCAGTGCACAAGTCCGGCTCAAAGAGCAAACCCGAGAATTATAGACCTATCTCAGTGCTACCTGTGTTTATGAAAATTATGGAACGTGCTATCCACAAAATGGTGTACACGTATCTACAGGAAAACAAACTGCTCTCTACCTACCAATCTGACATGACCAACCAAGTGCAGTATGGATAAAGGATTACTTACTGGTATGGTTTTCTTGGACTTAAGCAAAGCCTTTGACACCCTGGATCATAACCTCATGCTCAAAAAACTGTCTTCATTGGGATTCTCTAACTCAACATTAGTGTGGTTTAATGCTTACCTAACGAACAGAACTCAAAGTATTGTCACAAATGGCGAAGTATCTGACCTGCAATCTATTCATTTTGGAGTTCCGCAAGGATCTATTTTAGGACCCTTATTATTTATAATTTACATAAATAACCTTCCTACTGTAGTTAAGGATTGCGGTATACAACTGTATGCTGACGATACTCTTCTTTTTTTCAGTAGTAAGTCTGTTGATGTCATTGAATCTCGTTTGTCTAGTGATCTAAATAATGTTATAAGTTGGCTTGACAGAAATTTCCTTTTCCTTAATTACACTAAGACCAAAATCATGTTGTTTGGTACACATCAGAGGCTTGCAAAAGTGAATGTTTTTACAGTCAAAGTTCAAGATACTTATTTCAATAGAGTCTACCAATTTAAGTATTTGGGAGTAATGCTTGATCCATGTCTTTCTTGGAATGACCATATGGACTACATTGCCTCAAAAATTTCATTGCGAATTGGCATGTTACGGAAAGCTCGAAAGGTCATTCCTAGAGAGGCATGTATCACGCTTTACAATGCAATGATTTTACCACTCTTTGACTACTGTTGTGCCGTCTGGGATAGCTGCGGAAAGATTAATAAAGGCTACCTAGATAAATTACATCGTCGGGCAGCCAGAGTCATTGAGGGGATTAAATCTACCGATCAAGTTGATCTAAATACTATCTTTTCATGGCCGTCATTACAGTCTAGGAGATCTTACCATATATGCCTGCAGGTTTTCAAATGTCTGAATAACTTAGCACCAGAATATTTGCTACACGAATTTAGGTTTTCCTCTGACGTACATAATTATAATACTAGGAACAAAGATTTGCTTAGACCTCCACCAGCTCGCACCACGAAATATCAAAATTCCTTCAGAATAAATGGAGCTAATACATGGAATTTGTTACCACCTAAATATCGCAAAGAAACAAATATTGTAAAATCTAAAAAGGCTCTCAAGAATCACTTCAGAAACTAATTATGAAATTATTAGCTTTTTTTGTTATTTTCTTTGTCTTGTTATGCGTGTAAATGTATTGTATTTTTTGTTTTTTCTTTATATCAGGACTCCATTTAAACCAGCCTTAGGCTGAATTGGACATACCTGTATAAATATTGTTTAAATAAATAAATAAAAATAAAATTATTTGTTGTGTCTCCAGGAATCTAGGATAAACCTACAGTTGGCACTTTTTTGAACTGACAAACTTTCGAACAAATGGTCAAAATTCTATGTTTATGAATGGTGAATTCCCCCATAATGCAATAAGCCAATTATTCGCACACAAAAACAAATGGAGGTTGGTTAGAAAGCACACCCAGTACACACGGCAGTACATAAATTCTAAAGGCCGCTTCACACTAGTGAAGTAAGCGGAGACGGAGAAGGAGACGGAGACGGAAGACTCTTCCGCGCGTGTGAATCAACGAACGGAGAAGGAAGTGTAGAAGGAAGCGATGGTGTATAATCGCGCAGCTGATAGCCTGGGAACGTGTTTTGATCAGCTGGTGGATTGCAACATGTCGGACGCCGACGAGCAAGATGCAGTCTTGCTGGAGTTGTTTGTCTTGTTAACATTTAGACGTCGACGGAGGAGAAAATTAGCTTGCGAGAAGCAGCAAAGGAGATTCTGGGTGAGGGATGTTTTTTTGAGGAGGAAAAGACTCGGACAATACGAAAACCTGATAAGAGAAATCAGAGTTACTGATAGGGAAATGTACTTTCGGTAAGTACAGTTTTTGGCTGTTTTTATATTTCAATCTCAGACATCAATTCAAGCTAATGCTACAACGATATTGCCAGTTTTAAAAGAAAGTGTGAATACCTATCGATTTTCAATGAGGTTTTAATGTCTCTCAATATACATAAATACGAGGAATAATATCGATAATTTCTCTTCGTGTCACGAATCGATCGGCTCTGTACTATTTGTCACAATTTTTCGTCGTTTTATAGTGTAGGTTTTATTATTTTTGCAAGCCAATTATGTTAAACTGCCAGAAAAAGGTCTATAAAATTAAAGAAAAGCTGCAAGCAGGATATATGCAGTTCAGAGAAGAAATGAAAAAAACTTATCAAAACATGGGGTCAATGAACGTCATCGATATTTGTTGATAATTACATGATACGTTGTGATTTCCTTTTAAATTATTTTTGATCTATTCAATTGACAAGGTCCTGGCTTCGTGAGCTATAAAATAAGTTTAATTAGTAGTCAGTGGAATCACACTTTCAATGTGGCACCAATTATCATAATGATATAACTATTTTTATATTTGATTATTTATATAACAGATATACACGTATGTCACCAGAGAGGTTTGATCACCTACTGTCCTTGGTCGGACCATTAATACAGAAGAAAACCATACACATGAGAGAACCCATAAGTGCTTCAGAACGGCTCCACTTAACTGTGCGTTACCTGGCATGTGGGAATGACCAACAATCTGTAAGCTTTGCTTATAGAATTGCACCATCAACTGTATCAACAATAATCAGAGAATGCCTCCCTGCCATCTGTTTGGCACTCAGTGATGAGTACTTGTGCCCACCTGCTTCCCTTGATGAGTGGCTGATGATTGCTCAGCAGTTCGAAGAGGTGTGGAATCTGCCACACTGTGTAGGTGCCATTGATGGCAAACACATCGCCATGCAATGTCCTGCAGGCAGTGGTACTCAATACCACAATTATAAGGGCTTTTTTAGCATCGTCCTGTTAGCTTTATGTGATGCTAATTACAATTTTACCCTTGTGGACATTGGCCAGTATGGGAGTACCAATGACAGTGGTGTTCTTTTGGAGTCTGAAATGGGGAAGTCATTTGAAAATGGAACCATATGTTTCCCTCCCTCCTCCCATATCGAAGGCTGTCATCTTGATAAGGTGCCATACTTCATTGTTGGAGATGAGATCTTTGGGTTGAAACCATGGCTAATGAGACCTTTCCCTGGCAAGGGGATTTCAGAAGACAAAACCATCTATAACTACAGGCTATCTCGTGCCAGACGTGTCATCGAAAACTGTTTTGGCATTTTAGTCGCCCGATGGAGGATCTTTCGTGGCCCAATACAGGCTTCAGTCGAAACCGTGGAGCAAATTACACAGGCATCTGTTTGTTTGCACAACTACCTTCGCCAAACAGAATCAGCCACCTATACCCCCCCTGGATTTGTCGACACCCAAGATGCGGATGGCAGCTTAAGGCCTGGCGAATGGAGAAGTGAATTGGCTGATACTGGAGCTCTCGTAGATCTTCCTCTACCCAGAGGTTCAAGATATACCAACTCTGCGATCGAAGTACGGGATGGGCTGAAGGCTTATCTAAATTCAGAAGAAGGAGCTGTCCCTTGGCAATGGGATTATGTCCGCAGTAGAGGCCCTGTTTGTCCTTGAAGGAATATATTTCAAGAGGGTCTTGAAGGGGGGTTGTAATCCCACTTCCCAGTTCAAGTTTTGACCAAATCCCATTGCTAAATTCCCATAATTCTATATTCGATTGGGAGAAATTCCCCATTTCATTCCCATTTTCTGTCGTTCTTGGGTTTGTAAATCCCAGTACATCAAATCCCATTTCCCAGCCTCAAAAACAAACTAATCCCAGCCCCATTTTTCCCCTTCATGACCCTCTTTCAAGAACATTGCTTTCTAAATAACAGATATGCATTTATGTTACATAATTTTAAGATAGCAGTGAAATGTTGGTATATTACAGTCAGTGATAGTATGATAGTGTTGATAGCTGTTACACAGGAACAATTTTGAATGTAAGTTTCGGCTTCCTTTGTTGGGATTCTCATTGTTTGGGCTTTGTGTCTTCCCTGTAAGCAATCATCTCCCCTAAGAAACCAGTTTCTCACAAGCACAGTGAGTGATTTCACTGTAAAGTTTTTGAACACTTTCTGACTTCAGAGTTCTACAGTAAGAGGCTAGATGAACGAAAAACCATCTTCAATTTGCTTTTTATCACATTTTAGTTAAAAAAACTTGCTGCATGCTGCCCTAGACTGAGACAAAGTGCACAAGCTAAGCTATTTGCTTCAAAAATACAAAGCCCTTGGTCTCTACATGTAGCTAGCAACAGTCGGCACCATGTGTTGTCCATCTTATTGAACACAGTAAGTCAACCAATCAGTGCAAGAGAATTCATTCAAGTGTGATAAAAGATGCAATTGAAGATTAAGCTAAATTCTAAAGGTTAACATTTGATGAAGAAAATTATGTTAAAGCTGATATGAAATCATTAATATTTCACATCAATATATTGGGAATCAGTTGTATTTACATACAGTAATAATTAACAATAAATAGATATAAAATAAATAATTTTTGGGTATTGGCATGATTATTTATAAATAGAGTTTTCAAAAATATGCCACCATACCACATAGCATCTCTGTTATATCAAAATATTGTAATAACATATAAATAAGATTCCAATGATTTATAAATATGGATTTAAATACTTTGTCAAAGAAAACATAATTTATCAATTGCAGAATAATACAAAATATTCTATAAAATTTTGATTGTTAATAAAAATCTTAATGAACCATATCTGTAGATGCAAAAAGTAAGTCAACCCTCCCTTTTGATAATAACTAATTAAAGTGGCTTTCATGAGGGTAAGGTTGTGAAAAGAATGGTGATGTTCCTTGATCTGGAATATAATGTGCTGGAGGAGCCACAGTGGATGCCATGATTTCTTTATAAACAATATTTGAGATCTGCATTCTTGTTACAAGTCTTCTTTCATAAGGAATTTTTTCTAGCTGTGAAGCCAGAATATCACAAAACAGTTGATCTTCACTCGTCTTGGGCTGGGGTAGTGATTGTTGTTTAGGAGTAGGATTTTCTCCAATCGCTTTCAGAACCATTAGCTCGGCAGCAGCAATGTCATCTTGATTTCGCTTTTTGGATTTTCCCACAGACTTTTTTGTGAGGGTGTTGTTGTGCTGCACTGAACTGCTGGAGGGTGTAGACTTGTTTGTTGGGGTATCGCTGTACTGTACTGAGCTGTTGGGTGATGCAGCCTCAGGATCTGTTTCTTCTTTCTGGCTTAACTGGCTAGTGTCTTCGTCTCCACTTTCAATTTTCTCCACATGGCTGGATGTTGGTGAGGGTCTTCCTTGGCTTATAATAATCATCTAACCATGTGAGGTAGCTGAACAGATCATCTAACTTATCCTTGTCATCTTCCACATCATCATATCCCGTCCCACTGACTTTGGATTTCTTCATCTTTCTTTTTTCTCTAGAATACCTATTCCTCAAGTTGGCAAACATAGTTTTAGCATCGTTTGCTGCAAAATATAATCATCAGATAGGCCGAAATTAATAACACACTTGAAATGATTCAATAATTATTGATAGTCATGATTCATTTTCCATTATTTAATAAATATTTAATAAACAAATATGGGTTATGAGAGTCAACTCACGTGTAGAAGAGATGAAGAAAATAATTTTTACATTTAGTTCAATAATTTATTTGTTTACTATAAAACATTGTCCTTAAAATCAACAACAACAACAAATATAAAAGGACAAAACTATATTGTAATTGATGGAGCCAAAAATAGAAAAACATATGCAAAAGAATCCACAATCGTTCCAAAAACTGGTGAAACATCATAATAACCTGAAATTTTCAAGCCTAACTTATACTATGCGTGCAATGTTACGGTATAATGTTATATTTTTCCGGATTATAATTATTAATGAGTTTTAATGATAATAAACTTTTACATTCAGCTGTTCAATGTATTTGCCAGGTGATTTGCCAGCCAAATGCAATGTATTTGTTTCAATTCTACACAGCAAACGCCATATATGTTAAATTTTCATTCAGTGAAATAGTTTAAAATAGAAAAAAAAACCGAGGAACTACAAAATTATAACACGATTCGAAACTCTTGGCGAAAACCTTGGAAGAACAGTCGATTTTGACATTGAACTTACCTTATCTGCGCCAATTTCCCTGGCCACATCCCCCCATGCATTATTCTTTTTTAGTTGATCCTTAAAGTCTTTGCATTGCTTGTCGTATAACACTGGATATCGACGGACAGCTTCGCTTAGTTTTTCATTCCTTTCAGTCGCCATGTTTGCAACCGCGCGGCGTTGAGCATGGAAACTAGCCTCAAAATTCGGTTTCTCATTGGATAAGTGGTTCCGTCTCCGTCTCCGTCTCCGCTTCCGTTCATTCGATTTACACACGAACGTAACTGAAGTAAGCGGAGAAGGAAACGCAAGAAAAAGGAATCCTTCCGATCTGGTTCCTTCACCGCTTCCTTCTACACTTCCTTCTCCGTTCGTTGATTCACACACGCGCGGAAGAGTCTTCCGTCTCCGTCTCCTTCTCCGTCTCCACTTACTTCACTAGTGTGAAGCGGCCTTAAGAGAACAAAAGACAATCAGCTATATTTAAATGTGATTTTTCAAAAACTCCTTTCAATGATTGTTGCACTACCATGTTACCATGTTGAATCATGATCTCTAAATACTCTCCTACACGTAATCTTCGCTCTTCTTCTCATCTGATGGTATGTACAGAGCTATATAATCTTAAGGTGACTCCCTATAGTAATTTTTGGACCAAACCATTCACTTTTATTTGCCTTGTTTATAGCTTTAATCCGCAGCTATCGATTTGATATTGATACCAGCTATAGAGGTAAGATGAAAGTTTTCAATTATGGCAGTTTTAATATCATCAGCGTTACCATGGCAACGATAAACAATTATCGTTGAAATTGGTTTTTGCTAAATATCTCAAAAACCTGACCTGCTCGGGACAAGCGGCAAATGACATCATTAACTTCAAGCTAAGGCAAAGCAAATTAGACTATCTTAAAGAAATTCAATCTGTTTGATTTTTGATATTCTGAAGCATTCATTTTTATATGCTAAAAGTCACGACCGCCCAAACGTTACTCAGAAGACGTGAAACACCAACAAAACACTGTAAAAAAGCCTTTGCTTGTACACTTCAAAGTGGCTAAATGGTTATTCTTAACTCTCTTCCAAAGCGAAGATATCACTTTTTCTTTACAGGCAACTTTTGATAAACATTGCCGTAACGTCTATTTCGAAATTATTTCCAAAATCTCTCTCAAACGACTTAATATTTTTGCTTGATATGCTAGGAGTGTATTTATTATCATCTTCGAAACAAGATTTGAAAATCCCATTAAGATTGAAACAGTAGAACATTTTTAAATTCATCGTTATAGATGACCTACAAATGGACCACAACTCCAGAATGCAAACGGCCGCGACAGCACTTCATTAGCATACTGACACCACGCGCGAAGCTTGGAGACCTCATTAGCATAACAAGGCAGGCTATTCACAATTCGTTACATTACGGCAATGTTTATCAAAAGTTGCCTGTAAAGAAAAAGTGATATCTTCGCTTTGGAAGAGAGTTAAGAATAACCATTTAGCCACTTTGAAGTGTACAAGCAAAGGCTTCTTTACAGTGTTTTGTTGGTGTTTCACGTCTTCTGAGTAACGTTTGGGCGGTCGTGACTTTTAGCATATAAAAATGAATGCTTCAGAATATTTCTGCAAATTACTGGAAATCAAACAGATTTCTTTAAGATAGTCTAATTTGCTTTGCCTTAGCTTGAAGTTAATGATGTCGTTTGCCGCTTGTCCCGAGCAGGTCAGGTTTTTGAGATATTTAGTAAAAACCAATTTCAACGATAATTGTTTATCGTTGCCATGGTAACACTGATGATATTAAAACTGCCATAATTGAAAACTTTCGTCTTACCTCTATAGCTGGTATCAATATCAAATCGATAGCTGCAGATTAAAGCTATAAACAAGGCAAATAAAAGTGAACGGTTTGGTCCAAAAATTACTATAGGGAGTCACCTTAAGTGCTATCGTTATCATTCGTTTTCTGTTGCTGCTCCTCTACTTTGGAACTCTCTTCCGGTATCTATAAGAGACGCAACTTCTTTGGACTCCTTCAAGACTAGTGTCAAGACTCATTTATTTAAACTGGCCTACAATTTATAATTTAAGAAACACTAAGCCATGCAATCACAGAAATCAACTAGAAGTTAACACCAACTGCTCAGGCATTATCAAGATTTTCTTCTAGAAAAGGGAAAAAGAGAACAAGTAGCCAGAAAGAGAACAAAAGAAAAGTGAAAAAGTGAAAAACAGAAAGAATTCAGGCATCTGTCTTCAAATTGATTAAAGGCATTACCCTAGACAGTTTCACTGTCGAAAATCTTTGTTTTCCAGAAGGCTACACGATTACGTGCACAAGTGCACATGCACTTTGCGAAGAGGAACTAAGATAGATTAATAAGAGAAGTGCCATTGAACATTTAGAGATAATGAAGGGTCATGGACTATTTGCTCTGGATGCATATGAACTTATTGACCATACTATTGAAAGGCTTCAAATATTACAACCGATTTCAGTGTTGCGTGCATAGGCGCCTTTTCTGTGTTTTCATTCACCAGTCTGACCCAACATGCTTGGTAGCCTGGCATTTCGTATAGGCGGGAAAGTGGAACTAATAATGGCGGCAGAGCAAGAGAGTGTGTTGATTTTTGTGCCAGAAAAAACCACGAGTATTGAAAAAGAAGTATTTATTTATAAAAGACGAGTTCTGGAACAGCTGTTGGCGAACCACTTTCCGTACGGAAAGAATTTCTACTTCTTTTCGCGAGACACGCAAAACTGTGAAAGTGAATATTGCAGACATGGTGGACTTGGAACAGCACGAGATTGTGATAGACAAGACATGTAAAGAAAAGAGCTAAAACTCTAAAGTGAGAAGTCTCGCACTTCCTCTGCGGTTTTGGACTGCTACATCACCCTGTTTGAAGATACCTTGCCCGAACATTTGAAACAAACCGTTCACTAACAAATAAAGCCTGTGCTGTTTCTTGTATTGATGAATCCAGCAAATAGCGGTGATAGATCACCCTCCATTGTAGATCGACGGACAACTTTTGAACCATGTTTGTTCACTAACCTGCCATTTTGAATACAAAACGCTGCCAGGCTACCAAGCATGTCGAGTCAGACTGTCCAATGATGAAAACAAAGAAAAGCCGCCTATGCACGTAACACAGAAATCGGTTGCAAGTAGTATTTCTATAGCATTTAAAGTCTTTCAATAGTATTGTCAATATTAGTTTGTTTTTAAACTATAACAAAGGATTAGAATAGACTCATTTTAAATATATACTAGGGTTCAAAACACGTTTTTTATCCAATAAACACATAATTCACTTTATAGTTTTAAACATTCATGTATGTTCTTTACAAAAAAACATGGGCCACCCCAAACTCAAATTTTATTCCAACCCACCCCCTGCCATTGAAAAATATAGGCATGCCCCCCCCCTATGATTATGGCTATTCTCCAAGATTTGACCTCTGAGGGGTTGGCAGGTCTGCAAGGGGTGTGTGGGAGCAGTTCTTTGAGGCTTGACCAATTGGCATTTTTGAAATTGTAAACAGAAAAAACACTTGACTTGAGGTTTTCAACTTTCAAATCGAGTTTGAAACTTAGGATTTTATGGTCTGTGTTTAAGATATCCTTAGCAATCATTATTATTCGCCTATGAACTAGCCGTTTTAATAGCAAGTGAAATGCTGCAAGCAGAAAACAGCTGGTGTATGCATGTTAGCAGAACTGTTCCCTAAAACTCACGAAAGTACATCGCTTTCTCTGATATATCAAATGTTACTTGTCTACCTCCTGTGCACCTTGTGATGATATTCAATATTGAACTCCAGGATCAGTGCCGGACACAGACAATTCAAAATACTTAGCACTTCGAGTAATGCAATTTTTCAAACAATCACTATCACGTCAATGTATAGTAAAATCATCGCCAGGAAGAAGCTCACAATCTAGAATTTCGGATCATAACCATGTCTCAGTTACACTAATTAAGTCAGCTTCATTACCAGGCGTTTGAAATTCTTTGGTCTTGTTGGTTATGCTTCTGGTGTTGAGGTATAAACATCTTACTGAATGTCTCTTCCCAGTATTGTATTTGAAGAGGGTCCAGGATTTGGATGGATACCTACTAGATAGATTTTCTCTAAGGAGAAGCTTGCTAAATGATTTTTGTAAAGTCGAATTCGCAGTTTGAAGAATCCACGTTTGTGGATCTGAGGATTGGAGTTCAGCTAATAGGGAGTTTAAGATCAACATTGAATTTACCTGCATTAACAAAACGTGAACAAGGCGCAAGTTGCAGTTTGGAAACAGTGGAGAAAAGGAGTTGTCACAGACATGAGGAAGGCACTATCTTTTTCAGAAAATAGAAGGAAGCGACGTTACCAGTATCAGTTGGTAAAAATGAACAAAAGTGCAAAACGCCTCTTCCGGATTGGGATCAGCAATTGGCCTTCATTCTAAAAAAAGGTATTGGATACACAATGTGGAACATTACCTGCCGCACTTGCCACGGCAGAATAGGAAGCCAATAGCTCACAACTGTAGAAACCATGACGGTTCTTCTAAAACTATGGTGGCAAATGTAGCCATGTAGCTTTTCTCACAGGCAGTCCAGCCAAAGTACAATACTCAATGTACGTCAATGTACTCAATACTCATCAACTGAAGACCCTTGTCACCTATGATACAGAGAAATGGTCAGACATCAATCATGCTTGCAGAACTCTTGGTTCACACCTTTATACTGCCAAAAGTTAAAGACTTAACATCAACTGTCATTGAGTATATTACGAAATGCTTTGCTTGTTGTATCCATCAAAATAAAGGAAAGCCTTGCAGTTTTCTTGTTCATGTACTTGCATGATCTGCTAATTCCTATCTAATAGAGCAATCAAAGTGTGTGCTCATTCTTGCCAGTCACCTCTCGTATGAACTGTCATCAATGCAGCCCAATGCAACACAAATTACAGGAAAGCAACTAAAAGCACTAAATAACACCAAAAACCTGTTCGATTGGCAACATTTAGCTACAGTGCTACTTCATGACTATAAAATTATTTGCACTCTATGTATACCAGAGTGAATGCAAAAAAACGTGAAACAAAAATTGAGTGTTGGTGTGTAATAGATCAATAGATACCAAAGGAAACAATGGAAATAAGGTTTTCTAATGTCTATTTGTGTACTATTTCACGTTTTTTTTAATACTCCATTCATTTATATTTAGACCACAAATGCTAAAACCTTGACAAAATTCTCACAATTTTAATGTATTTTCCACCGTGTAATAAGTGCCTTTTGCACAATGCATAGCTACTACTTGTTTCTTCCTTTAATTGTTTACGGAAATTGATTTTGTATACAACAGCTCCTTTTCAATTAGACTCTCTTACAAATTCAAATTGCACATAGTTAAGAAGTGGACATTCAAGCTCGCATCCATTCAATGCTGCCTGAAAGAAGCCATGGACTAGAGGGAACCTCAAAGTATGTGAGGTAATTGTCAAATGTTTGTGTTAAATGCATTTGCTGAAATCATTCCTTTTTCCCTTTCTTCTCCCTTTAGAAAGAAAGCAAGGTCAGCAGAAACTGAGCATCAACATCTGTCAGAAGTATCTAGCAAAGGAGATCAAGTATAAGTAAGCGCTTGATACCTTGCGATATACAGTAACACCAGTAATGCTTCTCGTTCTTGTTCTTCTTGTTCTCCTTTTTCTTGTTGTTCTCGTTCCAGCTCATGTACAACTACAAAGTGATGCAGAACCAATGTAAAATGCTTGTTTATACATGCCTTTGCTGACTAAATCTTTCCTTTTTCCCTTTCTACTCACTTTAGAAAGAGAGCAAAGCCAGCTGGGAAGGGGAGTTTATGTTCCAGTTCGTGTACATTCAGGAAGTAATGCATGCAGAACTGATTTCAAAAGCATGTTACAGCAAGCTTATTCTGTTGTCCAGCAGACCAATTTTGGCATAGACAACATTCAACAAGAAGAGGATACTGAAGGAATCATGATGAGGCTCGATTATATAATCCAACTTGTTGATGTTATGGTGAGTTATGTGTAATCCGACTGAACACTGATCAGTTTGGTCGATTATGCATAATCCAATGTTCAATATGTAAATTAAAACCTGTTTCGAGGATTGTGCATTATTTGTCAGGTCTGGAATATGCCTATCGAATCAAAAAAATATTATATAATGTGTGACTGCAGCTCACCCTGGGTGACTTATGAAAGTTATAAGATGTGTTCAAGTTGTCTTAAACATGAACTTATACCCCAGTTGCCAAGACCTCTTGAGTGCTGTGGACGGCAACTTGTGATACAAGAAGACACTTCTGCCATGTGGGAAAGTTGTGGTAGAATAATATTTAATGCTGTGCCTTGTGTTACCAAAGAGCAATACTTTGCCAATGGGGATCGTAAAAGGACGCTGTACAAGAGAATTATTTACATTAGAAAATGGATGCTAAATATCTTAGGTGAGTCAGTCTACCCTCATCCAGAAACCTTGCAGAAGGTAAAAGTTAATTTACAAAAACCCATGCCATATAGCTTGAAAAAAAACTCTGAAAAAATTAAAGCTACGAAAATATAATATGGGTATTTCTTATCTTCTGTCTGAAATTATAAGCGAAAAAATACCCGATGTTTCTATGGGAACTATGAGTAGGGCCAAATGGATGTTTATTCAACTGGACAGGAAAATCCCTTATTACCCTGACGTAATCCACAAAATATTTTACAAAATCGATCAAAACCACCCTATCTTAGGATGGATTCCTAGGCAACTGATAAAATAAGTCATGCTTGTATTACGGCATAACACAATTGTGAAAGGCGACTGATGATGCATCAGACGGGATTCAATTTGCATACTACAGTCTAGAAAATATGCGTAATCAAGTAGTCCCCCGCAAATGCGACTCTCACTGACAGCTGGTTAGAATAATCCCCCTTTTGTACATGTCACAGTCGTATGGTCTTTCTCAACTAATCAAAAATGTACACAAGTTTTTACACAGTTGTGAAATATTTTGTGAAAATGACTCAACTCATGTAACATTTTGTGAAAATGCCAAGATTACTGTGAAGCAGCTACAGAATCGTCAGTACCAAACTAGGTATAGGATATGGTATTCCTGTTGTGGTAAAAAAAATGCAAATACAAGAAGACACTTCAGGCCATTTGTTTACAGTGTAATAAAATTATATTCAATGCGGTTTCCTTGTGGCACACATAGAACAAGTATTACGCTAACGGTGGTCGTAAACGAACGTCCGTATAGAAGAATACACTATTTTAGAGAGTGGATGAGTTATATACAAGGTCATCGGCCCGTGTTCTTTGATAACAAAAAGATGAAAGAAATTAAAGACAACTTAGAAGAGCCAACTTTACAGGGTTTGAAGAAAACCTTGAAGAAATTAAAGCTAGGACATTACAAGAGTGTTTCCTACCTTCTATCTGAAATTACAGGAGAAAAAATACCTGAGGTTTCGGTAAATACAATCCTTAGAGCCGAGCAGATGTTTATTCGACTGGAGAAAGACATTCATTACTACCCCGATGAAATCTATGAAATCTTTTACACGATAGATGCCAACCACCCCCTGCTGAAATGGATTCCAAGAAAATGCAAAACTGTAGCATTGCATCCAGACCGACGTTCAATATGCAAATTAAATCCTGTCTCATTCTTTTCGAAATAAATATTTACTGATTTAGTTTTCTTTGAAGCTCGTCTCTGGCTGATTGGTATATTTTTTTTCTCTCTTCCTCGGTCAGGTCTTTGACAATTATTTTTTTATTCCTAACTTCAGACTTCAACTTCTCGTATTTATTTTCCTCGGCTAGAATTAGCGAGAATTCGACATCATCGATCCTTCTGTCACGCAATGCCTTTGAAATCAGATCACTTATGCTGCTTTACTTTTGATCGCGACAGGGCTATTGTCGCGTCATGTTTTGATATTTTCGTGGATAATTTCTTCGTTATTCCTGCTGAAAATGCTGAAATAATGCCGCAAATTCCCCCAACGACCCCCAAAGGTATTCCTACGACAAATCCTGGGCCGGTGAGAGAAGTTGCAAGGCCTTGAAGTCGTTAAAACAACAGACAGAGATCCAGTTGTAACAGCAACTTTGTGCAATATGCTTCTGGCTCTAGCATATTTTTTCCTGACATTTTCGTAGTGCTTTGCTTGACCTTCGAGGTAAGCTAATATTAGATTTGCTTTATTCAATCTGAAATTCTCAGCATTTAATTCATTAGGTCCCATTTAGTTGAGGATAAAGATTTGGTGCACTAGGTTCTATTACATCAGTCATTATATATATGAGTTGGGGGAATTTTAACATGGATAGTTTTATAAAAACGGCCAATGCGGCCAGCCAAGTTAACAAACAATACGAACGTCTTAAAGAAAAGGCGAAAAAACTATACCCACAGCTTAATTGGCCGCAGAATTTAACTTTAATACCTGATTCTTACTCCTAACCCAGCTGTGTCATTTGAAGAGCGTTTAAATTATGATCTTACTTTAAAGATACGAGTTTCCGATTCGGATTCCTTACTGCTAAAATTAGAGATGTTTTTAAAGAATTTTCTGTTACACATCTACAGCAGTTGAGTCCGTCGTTGTTGTTGTTGTTCATTTATAAAAGGTATCAACGTATGGAGATTTTTGGTACACAAACAGTCAGGATGACACAGGATGACACTATGCGCTCAACAGCAGAATCAAAATACGCCTGGTAACTACACATTTTCAACATTTTAGTACAATGTGAGAGTGCATGCACTTAATCCGTAAAACAAACACTACTAATTGGCAGTTAAATAGTGTTGATAAGACAACAGGAAACAAAGGAATACCATCATTTAGTACTATTTTGAACTATTTATGTTTTATGGATTAAGTGTGTGCACTTGAATAAATACTTATTTTGGTTTATTCTAGCTATTTATTTCTTGTTTATTTATTTTTTATAATTTAAATAAATCTTATTATTATAGTATATTAGATGAACAAGCTGAAGAACATCAGCCGCAGAATCAAAATAAGCCTGGTAACTAAATATTCTAAACATTTTGATACAATGTGAGAGTGCATGCACATAATCCGTAAAACAAACACTACTAATTGGTAGTTAAATAGTGTTGATTAGACAATAGGAAACAAAGAAATACCATAATTTAGTACTATTTTGAACTATTTATGTTTGATGGATTAATTGTGTGCACTCAAATACTTAGGTGGTTTATTCTATATTTACTATTTATTTCTTATTTATTTTATTACAGTTTAAATTTATTTTGTTGTATTATACTAGATGAACCAGCTGCAGAAAACCAACCACAGAATCAAAATAAGCCTGGTAACTCAACAATCTGAACGTCTAAAGTGCACTTAATCCCCCTGTTATTTCCAATTTTGACAAAAAGCTTGACCATTGCTAAGAACGTCTATAATAAGATGACTCAATGAATTCCAAAGCTTTTTCACAATATTTTAAACATCAGCATAAGAGGCCTTCGATCGTGCTACTTGTGGTGGCACACCTGTGAATATAATAAAACTTGATTGACTAATTCGGTTGCTGAAGTGATGTAGATTTGAATATAATGAATGTGAATTTAATGACTTTGAATTTCACTCAGAGCTGCTGAAAACTGAATTTTTGTATTTATAGGCAAAAAAGCCCAGCAAAAGCTGCAATTCCTAAGAGTCTGAAGTCAGATTAAATTATTTCTGCCTGGGTAGACATCACCCTTTCTTGTACTGCACAATAAACTTTTGAAATGTACTAGAGTGTGACATCTATCCAGACTTAAGTTTTTGAAAGTGGAACTCAAAGCTTTAAAATTGTGTAAACAATTTGGAATTCATTCACATCGCATAATTTTTTCACACAAGTCATTAGAAATCTCATAAGAAATTATTAGAAATACTCCAGCTTTTCATCAAAATTGGGAAGAATGGGGTTAGGTCCACTTTAATTAAATGTCGATGCTTAGCTGATTTGTTCTATATTAGCTATTTGTTTATAATTTATTTTATTATAATTTTAAATTATTTTTTTATTATATTTTATTGGATGAACCAGCTGTAACCACAGATCAACCACAGCATCAAAACAGGCCTGGTAACTAAACGTTTTGATAAAATGTCATTGCTAGCTGGTTTTACCCTGCCCACAGGCTCCAGGGAAGGGGGGAGGGAAAAAGAAGTGGGGAGGGGGGAGGAAGGGAAGGAAAGGAGAGCCTGCTCGAATGCTATTGTTTGGAAAGTACATTCCCGTTATGCTTGATTTCACCTAAGGAGCATTAAGTAGTCAATTTTGGCCAATCATATTGGAGATACATAGTCACAATTTTGACGGTTACATGATATGCCCCTGTACATTGGAAAATTTACAATGCCATTGAATTATTTTTATACATTTCTTTTTATTCAGTTTGACTGTAAATTCAAAATAACTTTATCTTCTATTTTATCTAGTAAGAACAGCATTGTATATCCCTAAAACGTGGGCCACTCTGGTTCATTTCAAATGACAACTGTCATCACTCCGGTACCCTCAGCTAATGACATGGCTATATTTGTCTATGAACGCAGTGTATTTTCGAAACAATAGCATTCATGCAGGCTCTCCTTTCCTTCCCTGCTCCTCCATCCTTCCCTCCCCCTGTAGAGTCTGTAAGCAGGCTAAGCTGGTTTGTTCTATATTGGCTATTTATTTATCATTTATTTTGTTATTATGATTTAAATTTATTTTTTGTTATATTATATTAGATGAACCAGCAGCAGAAGATCAACATCAACAACAGAATGAAAATAAGCCTGGTAACCAAACATTCTGAACATTTCAATAAAATTGGAATACTTAGCTGGTATATTCTATATTTGCTAATTATTTCTAATTTATTTTATTATCAGTTATCACACCTAACAATCTGATAAGAGGGAAGCCAGTTCCCATTCTAGAAGAAGACTTGGACAAGTTCTCTGATGATGACCATGTGACCAGGCGTATTAAGTTTCCTCAGAGGAGTAAGGAGGATCTGAGGAAGAGATTTGTAAGGGAGTATGTCTGTGCTCTAGAAGAGAGGCAGCAATCGAAAGAGCAGGTGACCAGTACAGAGTATCAGAGATCAGGACAGTACTGATGAAGCTTGTTTGCATAGCGAGGAAGATAGCAGTCAGATTTGGAGTAGTTCGCAGGCTAAAACTCAAGCTGGGAAACAGATAGTGGAGAGACTGTTGCAGTTTGTGTGCTACTAGGAGGTAGGCCAAGACAATCAGACAGTGGCTCGTAACCCAAAGGCAGCAGAGTTTGTACCTAGAGTTTGCCCAAGGAGACAGGCTAAAGACAGCACTAAGGACTGGATCCCCAAGAGAGAAACATAAATGGGGAAGGGTGTCCAGAAGTCAAAGTAGAGCGCTTATGTATTAATTAGTTACCATATTCAAAAAAGGTCAAAGAGTTATTTTAACTTAAATTTATCAATACTTCAGTTTAGATTAAAATTTTAAAAAGTATGTT
This sequence comes from Telmatactis stephensoni, assembly GCA_029948255.1. Classification (NCBI taxonomy): domain Eukaryota; kingdom Metazoa; phylum Cnidaria; class Anthozoa; order Actiniaria; family Isophelliidae; genus Telmatactis; species Telmatactis stephensoni. Next base: position 574,546 of record JALIZF010001728.1, on the reverse strand, counting down.
TATTAAAGTTAAATAGAAACTTTATTACTGTATGCCATTTTAAAAAGAAAAGTTCTAAGCTCGCACTCAAAACGAAAAAAATATCCAGACATTGTCTGATGTATGAACGAAGGCTGTTCCAGGAGCAGCGTTTGAAAAAGCTCATTTGCCATATGATTTTAGTCTGAAAGAACATCTGGTTAAGAGATAAAATGATTTTGATCTAAGGGAACGAGGTGGCACATATGGCTTTACAAGTTCACTAAGATATGAAGGAGCACAGTCATTTAAAGCTTTGAAAGAAAGTAAGTAAGAGTATTTTGTATTCGATTCGTTGTTCAACAGGAAACCAATGTAAGCGATAAAGAACAGGTGTTATGTGGTCATGTTTTTGACAACCAGTTCTCATCCTCATTAATTATTCAGGAGGTATCTGGCCAATCCTTGATCATAATTCGTTCCACGTGCAGTAACTGGAAATCGGAGGAAGTTATTAGGCGTACTGAATTAATTTTGATCCAGTTACTCCAAGCTGATTTAATTTCTCAGATAATTTCAAAGTCCAAGTTATTGAAATTCTTTTAAACAAGTACAAATAGTTTTAACTAAGTTTAGAATTTACTGAAAAAAAACTATGATAAATTTCACCTCAAGATTTGAACTCCCAACCTTCCACCTTATGCGCGTCACCTTAAACCATTGCACTACTGACTTTCCGTCACGAAATTTTGGAAGATAAAATAATTTTAAATGTTATGAATGAAGCTCATTAGGATTGAAATGAATAGCAGACAGAGAATTTGAATAATTTTTTGTTTCAAATGCCCGTTTGGGTATTGAAGAACAATAACTAGTCCGCAATGTATTCAAAATTATGTAAATCTGAAATCATGCATGAAGCAGCCATCGCAAAAGATAAAACAAATATATTCCTGTAGAATATATTTTCCTCATCTTTTTTTTTTCTTCTGAATAATTAATGAGGATGAGAAGCAATTCCAAGCCCTCCAATTCGGCTGTGCCTTGGACTGGAACTAATTGCATGGACTTGAAATCCCAACCAGTCCTCATTGTCGAACTTGAAATATTACATACAAGACATGCTACAGCAATTTGAACTCACTGAAGTTTTTTTTTTTTTTTAGGTATTTTGGCATCCCATACAACAGACAATTACAAATATCAAGTCTGGAGGAAATAAATGTATGGACAAGCATTTCACAGGCTTCAAATGAAATTATATTTCGCAAACTCCGTTCGAAATATATGAGAAAATAACAGGTAGAAATCCGCTTATTGTGCTTCGAACCACTTTTTAACGCATTAAAAACAAAAGTTTTAACAGTGACTTAATCCTGACATGCACCGCTGCCTTACGAGTGCCATCACCCAGCCCAAGTCATTCTTTTCCGTGGTGCTTTGACCGTAAGTCCTAGCGCGCCAAGTGGTGCTTTGAAGGTAAGTCCTAGCGCGCCAAAATACCGCTTTTTAGCTTATTTTTTACCCACAGCAATCAGAATACTTCTCTTAAATCCATTTACGGATATTGTTCTTTGTATTTTTGCGTTGATTTTTTCAACAGAACGATGCCTCATCATAGAAAACGAAGTCGATACTCTTCCCACCACAGGGACAATTCTGAATCAGACCACGAAGGCAGTCATTCTACTCCTTCTAAGCGTCAAAAAACTTCAGATGAGCTTACAGCTGTTATTTCTACTCTTAAAGAGATACAAGAGTCAGTGAAAGCGACTAACAATTGTATGTCGTTCATCGAAATATCACTGCTACAATCAGCTCAGGGATAATAATAATAATAATAATAATATTTATTCAGGAAAGCTCACGTCACATTACGTGGTTTTCAGTGAGGTCCTGCAGAGTACATATATAAATTCAAATTAAAGTAAAAAAAATTACAAGAAATGATAACAACATAAAGTTACAAATATGAAATTAATGAAAGAATATGATGAAAAGAATATGCAAGTTTCAGTTTCTTAGGTCTATGAATAAAGCAATCCTTTTTTAGCTTTTGCTTTGAAGCCTTGCCAGTTTTTTACACCTCTTAGGTTATCAGGTAAAGAGTTCCAGTCATCAGCTAGGGTATAGAGTAGTGTTTGTTTTCCCCAATTTCGCTTTGCAAAGGGCAGACGAATGTCGTTTCTTCTACGTGTATCATGGTTATGTACATCCTTGCTGTAACGCACATTGAATTGATGATAATCAATGTATCCATTTAGATATTTGAAGGCCATTACAACTCGGTGGTACCTTTGAAGTTCTCCAAGTGTTTTCCAACTAAGCTTATCGAGAGCATATGTTGCAGAGGAGTACACTGGAAAGTCCAATATCAGTTTTGCTGCCTTATTTTGTAAAATCTGCAACTGGTCCATAAGACTTGAGTTGTTTTTATCCCCCCAGACAAAATCAGCATAATCAAACAGTGGACCAATCAGACTATTATAGAGAGTGACGCGGGCATGTGTTGGTAGTAGATATTTAACTCTTCTCAGTATACCCAGCCTCTGACTGACCTTGGTACAAAGTCTGTCAACATGCTCAGTCCATAACATGGTTTGCTGAACTGTACAGTGAACAACTTTCTCCATAATCTTGCTAATTGTTGGTAAGATGCTGATGGGTCTGTAGTTGTTAGGATCACAGCGATTTCCAGATTTGAACAATGATGTCACTCTGCCACATTTCCAGATGGATAGCACAATATTAGTTGATAGTGAGCGATTGAATAATCTCGCTAGACTGTCAGATATTACATGAGATGAGTCTTTAAGAAGACGTGCACTAATATTGTCCAGTCCAATAGCTTTGTTCGTTTTAAGTGATTTAGCTCTCTACTGGTTTGAAAGAAAATTTGTTGATAGAGGCATAACATCTTCCTACACTCGTAGTAGGTGGTGTTACAGATGTCTTCAGTTTAAGCTTTGAACCTATAGTGGCAAAATGATGGTTCAGTGTTTCAGCCATAGATTTTGCGTCTGAAATGATGACTCCATCAGATTCTAAACAAGATATTTGGGAACTTTCCTTTCGCGACGTTACATCATTTAAGATTTTCCAGAGATCACTTGGATTGTTCTTATTCTCTTCAACAAGTTTGCAGTAGTACTCGGATTTACACGTTCTGATGGATTTATTCACAAAGTTTTTCTGTCTCTTATAAGTTGACCATACTTGAGGTGAATTAGATCTGATAGCTTTTCGGTGTAAATAGTCACGTTTTTGCATTGCTTCAGCTAACTTGTTGGACATCCATGGCTGATAAGTACCTTTGATCCTAGTTTACTTTACAGCGCGAAGCCCAAAAGTATGACCAGTGATAATTTATTCACATTCTTTTGCCGTGACTATCCAATCAGCAGTCGAGTTCGAATGTAAACATTGCAAAATGTATATGTGGAAATTCAGGAAATCTTAGATAGAAAATTGCAACATCTTGAAACTATTAAATACTGCAATTTCATTTTTTGTTGTTACTCCTTATTTTTGCTTCTAGAAGCCATCATGGACCACTGTACTTGTAGTCCGTTACTGAGAGCGACGAACCACAATTTTCACACGATTTCTGGGATTTGGTGAATTCGAGCCGATTGAGTCTGTAAAACATAGTTAAAATAACTTTCAAACATACGATAAATGATTTTAATCTTGACATGTTTCGGCATCCTTATGCCATCATAAGCATAAGCATAAGCATAAGCATAAGGATGCCGAAACATGTCAAGATTAAAATCATTTATCGTATGTTTGAAAGTTATTTTGTCTCTGGTGCTACTAAGAAACTTTTAAAACATAGTTCTTACACTGAGAAAATAATATACATTTCTCTTTTCTAGCACAAAGGTAAAAATTAAAAATTAAAACTCAACAGTTTCAGAAAGACAAGAATGTTCCAAAATTTCGGCGAAAAATACCCGGTTTTAGTTTATGTCATTACCGTGACCGAACGCGACCATTGGTTTGATCCAATTTCAAAACAAAAAATTTGCCATTTTTACCTCCTCAACGGTATTTCTAAAGAACACAACGGTCTTTTTGCAGTTTGCTACGGCTATATAAATACGGATCCAGCTAGTTTACAATTCAGTTCTTCATGTTTCCTTTTGCGCCCCGTCAAGGTACGATGAATCGGCCTAGTTTTGTTTTAAATCATTCGATATATATTACAATTTTTTACTGTTTTACAGAATGTCTTGTTCGTCAGAACCAAAATGGTGGGACTTATGATCACGGCTGCCGATATCCGCATGTTATTCGTGAACGCATTCTCGATCTTCATCACAATAATTTCTCTCAACGAGCTATTGTTCAAGCTACGAGGGTTAGTAAATTTTTTGCACAAAAAGTCATTGAAAGGTATGACAAAGAGAACACTTCTTTACCAGCCATGAAATCTTCAAATGGAGGGCCTATTAGAAAAATTGATGATAATGTACTGTAGTATCTAGAAGTGGAAAAACTACAAAAACCTTCAGTGTATGCAAGCGAGCTACAAGAAAGACTTGTGCTTGATGGGGTTGTAAATAGGGCGGATCTACCCTCTGTTTCTCAAATAAACAGAAGATTGAGACGAGATCTTCTAATGTCCAAGAAAAAAATAACGGTTCAACCGTCAGAAGCGAACAATGCCCGTACACTTCAACTAACCAATGAATATCTATTTGAAATCAGTCAGATAAATCCTACAAAACTGCACTTTTTTGATGAGACCAGTGTCGTAAAAACAACCTGCAATAGGAAATACGGTAGTTCAACTATAGGATCAAGAGCTATCGAACAACAACATTATACATCTAATGTCAATTATACTGTCAATTTGCTTATTTCATACAGCGGCGTTGAGTACTTCAACATTATTGAAGGACCTTCCAATGGTATAGAACTTCTAAATATTTTTGAAGAATCTTTGCAGGTGCAGAAACCAGATGGATCAGCGATATTAGAAAGGGATGATGTTGTAGTAATGGATAACTGTGGTTTCCATCACGGTAACTTCGTTGAGCCTGTCTTGAGAAACATGTTTGCAAACCATGGAATAAGATTACTTTTTCAACCACCATACTCGCCACACTTGAATCCCTGTGAATCATAGTTTAACCAAATGAAAGCTTGGCTCCGCCGCGAGCAAAGACTGGCAAGGGAGGAGACGAAAATTGCCATTGGTATGGCCCTCCAAAGTATCACTATTGATAATACCATCAACTATTATAAACAATGTGGATATCTGTAGTTTTAGAAGACTTTTAGATGCATTATACATGTAATTCTAGTACGCCATCTGGTACAAAATTTTTTGCTGCCTGCAAAGCCTGTAGTATCTCCATTGTGTTTTCATCAGAACAAAAAATATGATAGTAACAGGGTATAATTATGGTGGCCGACAGCTATCATAGGAAAAAATGTTGAAAACCGATAAAAAAATGAATAAAAAATGAATAAAATAAAATAAAATGGAAAAATTTGATTTAATCTAAAATAGTTTAAAACATAAATGGAATAAAAAACAAAAAAATTAAAACGATTTCAATGTAAAACGATTTTAGAATAAAACGAAATTAAAATGAAAAGTTAGCATGGGCCGAGCGCTATCATAGTACCCCACAATGCATTGCGACCTTCCCTTCCCATGCTTATAATGCAAGATGGCGGATGATCGCACGTGGAAGGTCCGGTGGAATAAATACAAAAAAGGTATGTCAGATAAAAGAACAAAAGGAAAAACACCTGCAGCCGCAGTGGAATTAAATGACGAAATACAAGTCCAAAGATTGAGCTCGGAAGTAAGTGGCAAAGCTCAAAAGTACAGCCGAGTTGGACCAAGGCGGTTTGTTAAAGTGAATGCAAATGAAGAACTCACTTTAGACAGCATCAAAAGCGCTTGTCTTAAGCACTTTAAAGATGAGATAGCAGAACATACAGTGTGTGACATTGTTGCAGGAGACCAGGGGCCGTCATGTACTTCTATGAGGCAGCTCCCTAATACTAAACTGATTTATGCACGATTCATAAAGCCAACCAGTTTACTCAGTTTCCATGACAGTAACGACGGAGACACAAGCTCCATGCCTCCACCCAAACGTAAGAAACTGTTATCTCTACCAAGTCCTAAGAAAAACGTGAGCCACACTGTACCAAGAAGTCTTTCAGTAAGACACATGCTCAAACTTGGAAAGCTTGTGAAAGATACCTCTACTCTCATTCAATTGTCAAAATTTAACATCCATGATATGATTTGGTCAGAGCTACCGAAACCTACATCATTTAATATTGCACAAGAAATCCTTGGAGAAGGAGCATTCCGAAAGGCATATAAAGCTGATACAACTGATGATGAATTTTCTGCCTTTAAGTGGGTAGTTAAGGAATACAAAGATTGTGCACTAGAACTCATTGCCGAAACTCTCCAAACAGAAGAACAACATTCTAGAAAAGTTGTGCAAATGCATTGTCTTGCTAAGCACATTGCCCATCAATGTGAGCTTGAAGTTGCAAAAGAAGGACTGAATGAGAAATGGGGTGAAGATTTACAGTATGTTGACATCTTCCTAGGTAAAAAGGGGGACAAGTTTGTAACAGTAGAGCAGTACATCGAAGGTGATTTTGACAAGTACATAAATAATGATGGCAACATCTGCGCAGGTGCAAAGAATAAAGTTATTCTGGAGAAAGCGAAATGTCTTGCTCACTTTTCCTATGAAAAGTCAGAACATCAGCTTATGATAGTTGACATACAAGGGTGTGGTTACAAATTATTTGATCCCGAAATAGCGTCCAAGACACTGATTGACCCAGACAAAGAAATCCTCTTCACCACAGGAAATCTTTCAACAGAGGCAATTGATAAATTCGTTGCTGAGCATAAATGCAATGTTTATTGCAGGATGCTAAAACTATCAGAAGTGTGACCGTACCCCCTACAGAAGTTTGAACATACCCCTTACACCCCCTCATTTGTACTTGCATGGTATGTACAGACATTCATTTCAGAAAAGAGTAGACGTTATAATTTAACAGCATGTTGCAGTTCTTTATATGTTTTTAAACAACAACAGATCATAAATAAAATGTTAAGTGCGGAATGGTAAAGTTTACAGAAGTGCAGGGCTCGAACTAACAGCTGGTAATAGGAAGGTCGAGATGACCAGCCAAAAGCATTTCTGACTGGTCATTTACTATGTTCATTATAAACTATCGTTTTGAGATTGGAACTTCAGCGAATTTGTGACCAGTCAAGTAGACCATCATAAACTAGATTTGACTGGTCAAACTGTTATTTTGGCTGGGCAATGACCGTTGTCTGGCTGTTATTTCGAGCCCTGGAAGTGCGACATTCTTTTGTATATTTGCATGGTATGCTTAAAATGTACAGACATTCATTTGAGAAGAGTACATGTTATCATTTTACTTCATGTTACAGTTTTAATATGTTTTTAAACAATAAAAATGAAGTTCCATTATATTTAATATCCATGTGGTAAAAAATGGAATCTTTTTATGTGCTTGACGGTAAAGTGAAGTTTTGTTTCAGAAATATAAATGCATCTGCACATTCATCAGGCTCTATTTCTTGTATGTCAGGAAGTACACGCTCACATTCCCTCCTGAATGTAGGGTCTAAAAAATCTTCATCAATTTCTAATACACCAGAGAGTGAAGCTGCTTCCTTAAGTTGTTCTTCAGTGACTTCCCAACCTAAAATGAGTTTTGTTTTACATTTGTTAGAAAATCATACTGAAGGTATTTTGAATTGCTGTGTATAATTGTGATTTTACCTTTCTATTTCTGAATGATTGAGAAGGAGGCTAAGCGGTCACTCTTTTTTGAAATTTGCAGAGTATTTTCTCACTAACATTATAAGGCAATTGCTTACTATTTTTTAAATAACAAAAAGGGCTATATGGTGAGAGCCATTGTGTTGCTATGGTGATCCGCCATGTGCTCATTTTTACAAAACAATAATCCTCAGATCATAGACTTTAATTAGATAGATCATTCATGAGAGTTATTAGGGCAGTTGACATCAAGGCCTCTTAGGTCCCAGATTTCCTAAAACTATATGGATCCACCTTAAACCATTATTGGAATACTATAGTTGAATGACATGCACAATTCATATTGTGCTATTTCTGTGGTAATATTAAATAATGCACATTTAGTTCACGTTAAAGACTCCTACCACATTCTTCTAAGCCATATTTGTCAGGAAAACTATAAATGTGGTCTGGGACCCCATGAGGTAGCAACTGCTCTTTTTGTTGGCGAATCCTATGTGAATTCCATACTGTATTCTTAAAAGTATCCAACTCTTTCTGCAAAATGGGAATCATAAAGTAGGCCAGTAGCATTCTAAAAAAGAAAAAGAGAATTATAGTCAACTCTCCATTAACGGACACTCTATTCAGCGGACACCTCTAATAACGGACACTGTTTTCGTTTCCCGAGGGTTAAATGGAGAGTTGACTGTATTTGCAATGCCTAACTTTTTTGTACAAATAGATTTGGAAATATACCTGTGGGTTTCATCATGAGGATTGTAATGACCTTGATCTTTAAGCCATAGAAGTTGCTTCTTGTAATATTTTTCAAGGCGCTCGTGCAGCTCTTTCCACCATCTCTCAATCTGAAAATGTTTGTTATCTTTGTTTAATGATATTAAACTAATAATATGCATGCAAAGATAGAAATAGATATTCTTCTAATCTAAAAATTAGGATGTATACATGTATATAACTAGGCATTTCATTCTTCTTGGATCCAACATTTGAACAGAAGATGCCAAGATACCTACCAAAAATGAAGATCAACTCTAACTCTAACCAGTTACACAACAACATTATGGTTCCAACATTATATTATAATTTATAATGATATTCTTTTTATCACCTACTTGATTAGCTGTTGATGGCCCAAAAACCACTGTGTCCATTGGATCTACATCACCATGGTTCTGTCTTAAAAAAGCATGCATTGTTGCAATGGTGCCAGTTTCTGTGCCTTTATCTACCCGTAAATATGATGGCATGACTCTATTCTCGTACAAATAGTCAAGGTACCAACGACCTATCTGTTCTGGTTTACTATTACTTGTCCATATCTTAAGCCATACAATTTTCCTGCTTGCAGTATCAATACTTCCATATATTGCCAATGGAAACACACTGTTTTGAAAACCCATCAGTTTATTATGACCGTCCAATGAATGAACCCAATTCGGCCCTTGAGTAGTAAAACAACCTTTTTTTCTCTTATTTTTGATTCCTACTTTTCGAGCTTCAAGTCCTTCGGGGTCAACTTCCTTCATTACTCCATAAACGAAATCTCTTGGAACATTTAGACAGTATTCTTGCCTGATTTTTTTATGTAATGCTCTATATCCCAGGAGTTGCCCTGGTCCATCAAGCTCTTTTTCTACGGCCTTTTTCACTTCAGTGACTGTGACACTTGCTTCATTGTAGTAGATGTTGAAATATCGAAGTCTTCGATCAAGGCTTGCAATGCTCCAACCGTAGCTAGAAAAATCTCGCCTGACGAAATCCAATATTTCATTCCTTTGTATTCCTTGGCGTACATATTTAATCAACATTTCCTTTAATTTTGCATCTTCTTTCCACAACTCATTTCTTACTCTGAGATCCGCCATCTTGCATTGTAAGCATAGGAAGGGAAGGTCGCAATGCATTGTGGGGTACTATGATAGCGCTCGGCCCATGCTAACTTTTCATTTTAATTTCGTTTTATTCTAAAATCGTTTTACATTGAAATCGTTTTAATTTTTTTGTTTTTTATTCCATTTATGTTTTAAACTATTTTAGATTAAATCAAATTTTTCCATTTTATTTTATTTTATTCATTTTTTATTCATTTTTTTATCGGTTTTCAACATTTTTTCCTATGATAGCTGTCGGCCACCATATATAATAATGCCACCGCCTGGAGACCATACGAACGGCCAGGGTGGTTGGCTCGGCATTGGCATAGCTGTTATCTCACTGCCAAATAAAGATAAAATAATCGTCATTTTTGTGATAATCATGCAGAAACATCCTTCATTGTTTGATACTCACCATAGTACTTGTATCGACCCTGAAAAAGTGTTGAATAAATGAAAAATCGTAGAACATAACCCCGTTGGGATATGACCTATAATCTGCCCATTACTGTAAATAGCTACCGCTGTGGGATCGTGAACATTCCAGGGCTCACAAATGCATTCATAGATATCTCCCACTGCAACCATGTGCTGATATGCATGATGACCCTTTACAACCGCGTTTTTGAATACCAATCGTGGCATTAGTAGTATTTGCTGAAGAAAATCAATGAAATAACGTGGCAAGTTTCCCACGTAAAAAATGGTCTGATGGTGTAGTGATGATTCAATTTGACATATTCATATCAAGATAAGACATTCAGACTCTCTCTGATTGGCTAATTCCAGTGTCGAGCATGACAGGCCTAGGCAACCCTTGGAAACACACACATGCTCTCTCTCTCTCTCTGAGTTTACAGAGACCTACTGTGATCGAAATGGCAAATTCAGAAGTATTTAGATGGCTAAAATCGATTTCGATTGATGAAACAATCAAACTAGAGACGAGAGCGGCAACATTTCACTCGAAAGGATTCGTTTCTTTGTCATCACTGATGTACTTGAAAGTATCTGATATTGCTGACTTGTTTGCTGACGACTCCAGACCTCTTCTTCTAGCCGAAAAGAGGATCTTAGAAAGTGAATTAGAAAAGCTGCATATTGGGAATAAAGGTTTGGCAAGATCAGTTCTAAAGCCGCTCAATGAATATTCAGTAAGAGAAAAGTATGCTACAGATCAGGCTGCAAATAACTCAAGCACGACTTTGGTGCCAAAAAGGATAAACGTAAATTTACCGTCTTCACCACTCGAAAGAAAACAAGATGAGCTTTCTCAAAATGTAGAAATGCTGGATATTCAAATAAAGAGTGCAGATGAACACATGAAAACTCTCCAAAAAAGCTATGACAATTTACTTCCTATGGCAGCAGTTCGAGGTCGTTTGTGTGGGGTATGTCACAAGCCTGGACATACCAAGTCTTTGTGTAAATCATCTATTTGTACTGATTACAGAAAGTGCAGGATGAGAGACAAGCATCCCGAGTTGAAATCCGAAATAAAGCAGCTTCAACAAGAACTGAAAATGTTAGAAAAACAACGTAATAATTCTGTGGGAGAGCTAGAAAAATTTTCTCTGGCAAGACATCGATCAGCGGCCAACTTTTTCAGTGTGATGAGACCTAGACTTCGAGCCACTAACCCGATACGATATGTAAACAGACAATACTTGGACAATGACTTACTAGTCTTGGAGCGAGCTCTTGGCAGGAAAATCCCCGATTGGGATGAAAGCGATGATTGGAAGCTCCCAGGTCTCATTGATAACTACAGGGAATGCCACGTTAACCCACTGAAGGCATCGCCTGTTTTGTAATTACATTGTAATTTATATTTGCTACATATTGAAATGCATATTGTTGTTTTCTTTGTGTTTGAAATTGCTTGTCACGGTTGAGTTTATACTATATTGTAACTTTGTGGAATAAAGTTTCACTTGAATGTTAATCAAGCAAATAGTCTTTTATATTCACACGACTAACGGTTAGCGCCGCGAATCGCAAATGCGTTTTACAAACGTATCAAGGGTGGAATGAATGCAGGCTTGAAATAAGACGTCTATTGAAAATAATCAAAGGTAATTCTCATGTCAGCGTTTTTATTTCTGCAAATTTATCTAAGTACCGTAAAACTATCTGCTTATCTATCTATAAGTCAAAACGAAAGTCTTGTAAATTATTTTGCAATGTTTACATTCGAACTCGACTGCTGATTGGATAGTCACGGCAAAAGAATCTGAATAAATTATCACTGGTCATACTTTTGGGCTTCGCGCTGTAATGGTGCATGTAGATCGGCAGTATCAGTAAATAATTTGTTCCAAATACAAACAGCTGCGTTAATGTCGTCCTCTCTGTCAACCAAACTCCAATCGATGTCTTTCAAATCTCTAATAAAGTCACTCTTTGAGTAGTTTTTATATGAGCGGTACTTAATTGTTCTTCCAGGAGCTTTAGGGCAACCAGCCTTTAGAACGCAGTAGATCAGTGAATGGTCACTCAAGGACAGGAGCCGGTTGTACGAAGGGTGAATAGCGCTATCCAGCGGATAAATCCTTATCCAGTGGATAAAATCTATATAAAATCTATGCAGTGGATAACTCTTATCCGGTGGATAACTTTATCCAACCTTTGTACAACTGGGCCCAGGTGTATAACCCCATGGTCTACAATTCGGTGGCAGCAGTTGGTAAAGAGCAGGTCTATTAGACTAGAAGAGCTGGATGTTATTCTTGTTGGTAGATCTACAAGTTGATCAAGGCTATGCTCGCTTGTCATGCTGGATAGTTTACGTTTTGCAGCAGATCATTTGTCCAGGTAATTTAAGTTAAAATCACCAAGGAAAATCAGTTCAGCTGAATCAGGGAGGTTGCGCAAGGAAAGGTTTAGTTCGTCAATGAAGGTATCCAATTGTGCATCTGGAATAACCAGGAATAACCAATACCAGAATAACCATTCAAATTCAAAAAAACGTCCGGCCCTTTCGTGCCCCCAAGAGCACAAACCGAGAATCAACAGATTTATAAACAAATGGAAACAACTAACCTCGGACCAGAATATCTTAGACATTGTTGGGTACCAGATACCCCTATGTTGCCTTTCCGTTCAGAAATCTCCTGTTATAACAAGGTCAACAGAACAATACAAACCTTTAATAGACAAAGAAGTCCGTCTGCTTGCGATGGGTGCAATTACCCGATCACCCCACACAGGGGAGGACTTCTACAGTCACTTGTTCTTAGTCCCCAAAAAAGGGGATTCATTAAGACAGGTTATAGACTTAAGTTGTTGAAACAATTACGTTCAAAATTCACATTTTCAAATGAAAGGTATTTCATGTCTGAAGTCGCTCCTCCAGAAAGGAGACTACATGACAAGTATAGACCTGAAAGACATGTACCTATCGGTACAAATAGACAAAGCTTCACAAAGATTCCTAAAGTTTATCTGGGAAGACGTGCTACGCATTTCAAGGCCTTCCATTTGGGCTAAATACGGCACCAAGAGTGTTCACCAAAGCCAGTTAAAGCCAGTTGCCTCGAACCTCCGCAAACGGGGAGTGCAAATGATAATATACCTAGACCATTTCCTTCTCTTGGGAGCCAGCAACCACGAGGCAAGCCACAACACTCAAATGACTCTGGACCTACTCCAAGAGCTAGGCTTCACCATAAACTGGGAAAAGTCATCACTGGTGCCCAGCCAGACAATTACATTTCTCAGTTTTCAAATAGATTCAACATCCCTGGTTCTAGTGCAAACACATTCGACAAAACTTGGTTATCATGATCTTGAAGTGTTAATTTTCGAATCCACCCAAAATTTCGCTGTAGTGCAAACAGCCCTAAGTTAAAATGGCACTGGAAACGATAAACAATGCAATTTGTAAGTCTTGGAATGCACTATTCAGTATGCAAAATGTACAATTCGGTATTAAACGGGTTTTTTTTTCAAATAGCTGTATAAGCTTACATTTTTCGCTGAACCCAAAAGGTAAAAAGGAATGACAATAACAGAAGTCCTTTTGATATGGATAGATGAACAAGACAAACAAGACTTACAATGATTAAATATAAACAAAAGAAAGATAAACGTGGAGACTTACTCACTATGAAGCAATCTGATCTAACGTAATCCCAATTCTTTTCCCGTTGTATATTCCTCTTGGTGTACTCATAATTGCCCTTAAGTTGACTGTCTTACTAAGGAATTGTCAATATTATTAACGAAATGGCAAATATTGCTGATATTTTCTTTCACAAAAACATCAATAGTCTTGCCAAAGCCAAATGCGTATTACAAATTGTCTGATTCCTGTTTTAAACACGTGAGCACAGGTCGATCGCGTCACCATAGGCCACTCAAGGGCCGTAACCAGGGGAAATACGGGGTGAACGTGTAGCCCCTTTCCCCCTCCACCCATGATTTTGTTTTGTTTGAGTGTGCGGTAAAGATATTACAGCAAGAGAACAAAATTATGCTATTTTCTTGTGCCTCCTCCCGGTAAATCCCTAGCGGCCCTGTAGGCCCAACTAATTGTGTTTACGATTTACAATAAATTTTCTCGTAAATTGATAAGTTTGGTTCTAAGTTGTTTTTTATTCCATTTGAAGACATAGCTTTTAAGCCATTTTTAATCAGCTTTTTCAGCCATTTTTAGGTGGCTTTAAATTGTGATCTTAAACGCACTCAGGTACTTTCTTTTCAACAGAAGTGAAATGAAAAACGGTATTTGTTTTTGTATTTCCAGAATGACGAGTCAAAGTGCTTTGAAAACCTGGAAGTATGCCCTGGTGTACTTCTTCAAAACAGACGAAGATGGAATTATTAAAACACAACAAGTAGTAGATGGCTACAAGGATTCTATAAAAAAGGATTGTATGTACAAGTGACGTGGGAAAAAGAGCAGTACCCGACAAGGGTTTTAGACATGACAGGTTAGTATGATGTTAAATATCATCTAAGTGGTGGCTAAATGATTAAAAGCATGCAATACTGATAGTGTTATCCCCATTTTTGTGGTTACTGGCTTGTATGCAAGCCAGTAAGCATTATGTCATCGAACGTGTAAGTAAGTGTGTAAGTGTGTAAGTAATTTGGATTTCCCGAAGTCGTTCACGAAGAGAGAACGAAAAACGTACGGAATTGGCTCGAGGATTACTTAACTCATTTTTTAGACAGCAGTTGTTATGATTTCATTAGATATTTCCTTTCGATGAAAAAATCTTAGAAGTTTCGATAAATATGGAGTCTACGAACACACTCGACATTGGCTTCCTCGATACCGCTGACAAAAAGGTCAAGCAGACTTGTTTTTCCATGTGGCTTTTGTTTGTTTGGATATATTGGTAAGTAGACAATGATTTATCTTTATTTTTCTTATTTAACCAGGCACAGCTTTTATTTTACCTGTCACTACACTACTGGGGGAAATATGCAAAAATGATGTGAAATACACATGAAAATTATTTTTGAATTTAATTAGTCATTTAACAAAGAGCCAATGAGTCCAGATGTGACTACAAAGACTGTTCTGTTAATTTGTTCAGTAACCTCAAAACTTTTAGAAATAGAAAGTTGTGGTTTGCCTAGTTTGTCATTTCCTTTTTGTAATATATAATTTGGAGGACTTTTTGGAGCACTTTCATCATTCTCGTAGACTCCATATTGACAGAACAATTATAATTATTTTTTCTTGAAAGCATTATTTCTTTCTTTTCTATTTATTTTTGTTTGTTTGTTTGTTTAGTTTAATTGCTTTGCTTGTTTATTTATCATTTGACCAGTAACCACATGTCCTCTTAGAGGGCTTTTATTTCTATTGTTGTCTGTCTATTTCAATCATTCGTATTATTTTTCAATCCTAGATTGTCAACTGAGCTTAGCTGAAGTGGAAAAAAGCACCATTTCACTTTTAGAAAAGGGGAAACTGAGAATAAAAGAAGATGACGATGCAATTGTTTCATTATCCTTCACACATCACACATATCACCATCTACGTGCATTCCACAATCCCCACCTCCATCACCATCACAATCCATTCCCATCCCATCAATTTCATTTTCTCCACCATCACCCACACCATCACAAACCATTCCCATCCCATCTACTTCGTTTTTGCCATCGCCATCCATTCCATTCAACCCACCATCAGTATCTCAAATGTTTCCATTCATTTTGTCAACTCCTTCGTCTTACCCTAACCCTTTGGACATGTCAAGCAAGATGGGCACAATAATCGAAAACCAGAGAAAGATGCTTCAGCTCCTGCAAGCTATCGCCCCTACAATATCTTTAGATGATACGCAGATTGAACCACCTGCAGCAAGTTCATCCAACATTGATGACCTAATTAGCTCAATTTGTACCAACACTTCGATCGTAAATCACAGTTTCGTAAATCACACAGTTTCGAGCCTCCTGCATTCTAGACCAATGCATTTCCCTACAGAATCGACTATACAAGAGGTCCTTAGAACTGCACAGTCAACGTACAACTTTGTTGTAAGGCTGCTTGTGAAACTTTATCCTAACAAACAGGATCTCAATCGATGCAGTGTGACTGGGAGGGGGACAAAAGGCAAGCGACCCATAAATCAACTTGCTCTGCAATTTTTGAAAGACACTTTTTTCAAATATTTTCCAGCTAATGACGAGCAAGAACGAAAGAAGGAGTGGAAGAAAGTCTGCCAGGCAATCAATATGCACCTGTGCAAATATGTGAATAAAAACTCATACATTTTTATTGCACCTAGCTTTTCGAGCAGCTTGCTCTTCATCTTCTTTGTAATCTTAATATTATCTAATTGTACAAGATGACATTTTATATTACATATTTATGCATATTCATATACATATATAATACATATATTTATATATATACATATATTTATTTATTTATGGTGCACTTTCAAGTCATTTTTTAAATATAGTAATTTTAACTTGCAGGATTTGTTGTAACAAATTTAGTTATGCACAAGGCATCACAATCTTTAAAAGCAAACCTTTTCAGTCAGTATTCAAGCAATAGCATTAACAAAAGCGATGACCAAGGAATTCGATTTGACAGATAGTGAACTGATCAACCTTGATGAAGGCTTCCAAATACATGACGTATTGGATGTATTTGATTTTATTCGATTTTATTCGATGTCCAAAGTTTCTTGATAATAGCAAAAATGATAATAACTTGAATAAATACAACAACTTTTTTGAAAGACATGTTTCGGCATGCTTATGCCATCATCAGTTTAATAGAGAGTGAATATTACAATAGGTAGTATACGTATAAAACTAGATATGAATAAATTATTTACAATGACGTCATGCATTACAAGTAATGCACCGGAAGTTACAAAGTTAAAAAAGTATTAAAATGATGCACTTGCTTATTAAGGTTAGGCTTATTCTTACTTATATGTAGGGCCTCTTTAAGTTTAAGATCAGTCGGATTGTTAGCTGTGTCTAGAATTGTGAAACAAGAAGGTGTGTATGCATTTTTGCAGGAAGGAGATTCATTAAAGTGTTTAAAAATATGCGAGTTTTTATCGCTCACTGTGTGTTCCTTAATCCTTGTAGAAAAATGGCGACTAGTTTCACCAATATAGCAGGAATTACATCCTGCACAAGAAAATTGATAAACTACTAAGGATTTTAGAGCATCAGGAGTACGATCTTTAAAACTAAACATGTTTTTGATTTTAAACGAAGTAAAAACTAATTGGATATTAAGATCTGTTTTGCAAAAACGTTTAAGTATTTGCCGAAGTTTTAGTTCCGTTATTCTGGAATAGTAGCCAATGAAGGGAAGCTTGAAATAGCGTGTATTTTTATCATCAGTAATGTTGCGGCTTTGGACAGAGGATTTATTCAGATACTGCTTGAAAGTTTTGTCAATGATGTATGAACGGAAAAGAATTACGCTTTTAGAGTATCTGAAAGTTGGTTCAAATCATTGTGAAAACGGACGGATGTGTTATTGATTTTAAAAATTCTGTCTATCAGTTTGTCGTCGTGAAGTGACAATTATTTCCCGTGGGAGGGATAGTAAAGATACAAAGCACAGTAGATGAATTGAAGGGGGGATGAGTGAGTAAATTTTTGAATCACTCGTGGGGACTCGTGTCAGTAGCATTTCGCTGACCAATTCACACTTTTTGTTCGCATGTTTATTTACTCAAAAAGTTTTACAAACATAGTTGATCACTGAAAAGGTTATTTCTCACTCAGATTTTAGATCATCCACAGTTTAAATTGTGATTGTAATTTCGTCGAGTCTGCTGTAATTGCAACCAAAACACTGGCCGGTAAACTTATCGATTTATCTCTAACTCTGTGCGGGATATGGTTTATCCTCTGCCGAGCAAGCGATCAGTCTCAACCTGGAATGCTGAATACAGATATTATAATAAATCTTTGATTTATTCTAGTTTGTAACAAAATTGTCAAACAGCTTGTGATGCGCAGACTAATTCTGCCAGCTTCCGAAATCACATGTTACAATGATGTTGGCACGGCAACCGGAAGCCAAAAAACACCATCAACTTCTCGAATATCTCAAACTTTATAAACTTTGTAAATAAGGCATATTTACTTCTAAAACAAATCTTTACAGTATGATTTCTAAGCATGGCATCTTTTGCGGCAACTTAACCCTTAGTGCACAGCCAGTCTGTTATAAAAATTTGTCAAATATAAAAACCCGACTTAAAAGATAGATTGGCCATTTTCGTCACTTGTATCACAGCTTTCGCGTCAACATGGCTGATGGGCATCTATTTGAAATCCTTCCACGACTTTACCTTGGAGGAGAAAAAGCAGCTTCAGACTTATTATTGCTCCAAAGCTATAAAATTTCTCATGTCCTGAACATAAGCCACAACCAAGCGGCTTTTCCAGACATCCTTACGTACAAGAACTTGCCTGTGGCAGATAGCGTCGATGAAGACCTTACTCCATTCTTCAAAGATGCATTTTCGTTCATCGGTATGTAGTTACGGAATGTTTTAGCTATTGGTTGAAAAACAAATTGTTCTTGTGCCGCATGGGGGCATTACTGAGAATCAGGGCAGAACATTATAATTAAGTAATTAACTTGTTTGCGACAGGCTTTAAGACAAGTAAATTGTATTCAATGCCGGATTTTGCGCAGGGGAAAAGTTCTCAATAGAAATATGCCGAGGACAAAATTACTGACAAAGGATTGCGTTGTTAGCAGTTATTATTATTATGATCTTGACACTCACAGCACTCCAAAGGCTTTTCAATTTTGTAAACCCAAATTTATATCGTCTCACAATTTGAATACCATGTAAATAAATTCAAGTTTGTTTTGTTTCTGAGTGTAGAAAAATGAGATTTTACAAATTCCGGCCTTTACATATTTGCTTGACGAAATTCAAAAAGCATGGTTTAGGCGTGCGCAAAGTTTTCGAGGTCGCATAATTAAGAAAGGCACCGTAAAGATTCAAACATTAACATTCTTTTACAAAGCGTGTTTTATCGAGTCGAGGTGAAAGATAAGAAATCAACCTAAAAAGGTTTTCAACGATTGTGAAGTTGCATTCACGGCTCACTAGCCAATTCGGCATCTAAAGTAAATCTCAAATGAAATCTTTAAGAGAGCATCCGCCTTACGGTCGCGAAATCTGGGAAATTGACCAAAATTCGCCCTACCTAATTTTTCCCTCCATATAAAGCCGATCACCTGACAAGTACAAAAAGTGGAAAATAATCGGTCAACGGCGATTTTTTTATGTCGTAAAAAAATTCTAAATACTAAAAATTCTAAAAATTCTAAATAGGGTATTTTGACATAATTAGGTTGGAAAATGTCAAACTTCGAAATGCTCTCCTCGCCGGACTAGTCATTTCCTTCCAAAGTTCTTTTCCTCGATAGTTTATACATATTTCCTCTTTAAAATGCGATCTCTGTTTTTTCTTCACATTCAGGTTTTCCAGAGCTATCGCAGATTGAGTATGGACCATTTTCGGCATTTCGTTTGAGGCTGAATATTGGCCAAATTCAAAACGGCCAAAGGTAGGTAGTTTGACTTTTTTGGCAATTCTCTTCGTTTCCATGGAAAATAGAAGGATGGATTCAGATTTCTGCTGAATAAAATAGGTGGGCAAGGAACGTTTTCATTTTGCGAAGCATTGTCTTTACGCCCTAATTTGCATTTTCGCGTGATCTTGTTCGATTTCACTCGATCACTCTTCGAGCTCCAAAAGTAAATTGATCTTGATGATTAATCCTTGATTCTTCCAAAATAGCTCTAGTTATTGTCTTTGATTCATTTTGAGTGCAAAATCTTCGATTCATTACTGTTTTAAAAAAATCCCTTGGCTGGGCAGTGCAGATATGCACGTGAATATAGTATGCAAATTAAGTAAACAAGACAGATGACCGACTCACAGGACTCATCCATAAAATTCTTTATAATTTTTTATAAAATATTCTAATAAGTTCATGGAAAAAAATCAGAAGGATATATAAAAAGCAGAGAGAGACTGAGAGAGGGTGGTAATTGAAAGGCAATTTAAAAACGAACAGGTTTTGCTGTTGCGCGAATCAAATACATACTCGTAGGTTTCATATTTCACTCGAAAGAATTTTATAATTTGGAATAGTTTACATTTTTCCTTATGCAACTTATTACAAATTTACTTTCTATAGTAATTTTTTATGATGCGGTAGGCAAAATTGGTCTTCTATTTTATAGAAAATAAGGACTTTTCTTTCTAGACTTGATTAAATTCCACAGATAGAAATTGTCGGTCGGCAACGTCTGAAGTTCTGTGCTAAGACCTTGGTAACGAGCATAATTGTTTTCCCGTGATGTAGTAAAGTTCAATAGCTGCGAAAATTGACAGAGTTCAGCTATGGCTAAGTGTGGAATAGGCCTTGTTCTTGGTACAGAGTGTGGACACTCAACCCAAAAAGGGAAAGATATCGTAGAAATGGTTAGAATTGATCACTGTCGAAAAGATATATCGGGACATCTGAAAATGATGAAACTGACAAGTGGAGGAATTACATCTGAGGAAGACCTTATACTAAGCAGAACAGGTAAATAAAGTCGTGATATATATTAAAAGGTTGAAAGTTTTGATAGTGCGTGCTTTATAGGTGTTTGACTGAAAAACTTATGGCTACACTTGATCTCTTTTATACTAGGAATATTTGAAAAACATGAAGATATTATTGTCTGCCCAAAACATAGAGACATGTTGGGAATTTACTGGAGAGGTCGCAGTGCATTCTGCCAAATTCCACTATCGTTAGCTGCTCATACCTCAAGTAAAGTGAAGGGAGACAGAACGATCAACAAGGTTTTGTCTAAAGCAATTTTTCAAGAAGAATTGGCTTTGATTCCAGTTGGATCAGGTAGTAGTGCGAGCTTGGTATGCATATTAGACAAGCCGCGAACTTCATATATAAATTCATATAACTTTTGACTATTCTTTTAGCGATATGCCGAAGATGCAGAGAAAAGTTTCGTCCTTTAACAAAAGCGGAAGAGGAGGTATGTACTAGGCCTTTCAAACAATGAGTCTCAGCACAGGAAGCCGCCCCTAACTTAGGGGGAATAAATTTTTCATATTTTATATGCCCGTAAATTGGACTTGGTTAATTTTGATCATTTGTTCCTGTCGTTCGTGCTCTATAAAATAAAAAAGATGCAAAAGAACTAGCTCTTTAATCTTTCCAACGTTGGTGCTAAAAAAGGGCGTTTCTTGCGCTGTGAAGCAACTTGAAGGCCCGAATCGTAAGGGACGGACCATCAGATTTGAAAGGGGTGGGGGGGGGGCAATTACCAAAAAAATTAACTAAGAAAAAAATATCGTGCAGAGCAACAGCTCCAAAAAAAAAATCGTGCAAGGAAAAGCGGTTTTGCTGACCTTCCCAGAGGCAACCAA
The DNA here is from genome assembly GCA_029948255.1 of Telmatactis stephensoni. Lineage (NCBI taxonomy): Eukaryota > Metazoa > Cnidaria > Anthozoa > Actiniaria > Isophelliidae > Telmatactis > Telmatactis stephensoni. Next base: position 552,981 of record JALIZF010001728.1, on the reverse strand, counting down.
CAAGATAACAGATCGAAATGAATGTGAAGAATTTGAAAATGACATTGTTGAAATGACAGAGAATCTTCAAAATCTTGAACTTAAGAATGACATTTTGCCTACTGAGCTTTCTTTGTATCAGCCATCCTCCCAAGAGTCAAATGAGTCTGGAAGCGACGAGAGTGAAGTTCAAGCTTCAGCTGACCTTCAGAAAAGACAGTCGTTGGATTCTTTTCTTCTCTGTTCCGGCCTTGAGCCATTTGGAAGTGTTTTAACTCGACCCTGGGAGGATATTACTCAGAAAACACGCACATATTACACCAAGAAAGTCAGCAAAGTAATCGCAGAAGTCGTTCGAACTGTTGCACCAGGATCTGCAGATTCACTGTGGACAGCTGTACAGAACTCCGACGAAGTTACCAAGCAATTAAATGGATCGACTAATACAGGACATAACTTATTGTTTATCATTGCTGAATCTCTTAAACACGCATCAAGTGGTGAAACAAGACGCCAACTTCTGAGTTTAGTAAGCAGTGAAGTATCTTACAGCGAACTTCAGAAATATGTACCAAATCTTACTCGTTACCAATACACGGCATCTAGAAAACACAGTCTTGAAATTGGCTCTGGGTTGCCAGCGCAGGCAGCCTCCAAGCAAATAAGGGAAAGAGTGGATCCACAGAAGATGGAACATTTTCTTGACTTTATATGTTCTTCAAACATAATACAAGACCTACCATTTGGCCAAAAAACACTAAAACTATCAAATAACACAGAAATAGAAATCCCAAATGTAATACGCACATTGGTTCCATCTCGATTAATTGCGCAGTATCAAGAGTACTGCAAAGAAAACTCTTACATCCCTCTTTCACGGACTACCTTATATACCTTGCTTTCACAGTCCTGTTTGGCATCTGTTAGAAAAAGTCTTCAAGGTCTTGATAATTATGCAGCTGATGGTGGTCGGGCGTTCGACGATCTGATTGATTTGACGGATACACTTACAAAGTATGGGGCAAATGAGACTAAAATGAACAACGCAAAAGATGAGCTAAGAGTCCAAAAGCAATACCTTAAAGGCGATTACAAGGTAAACCGTTATGTTGCGCACTTACTATAGTGATTGTGTTTAGTCCTTTTCATTAATAATTCGTTAATTTATCTCATAAAATTTTGTTTTGATGTTATTGATTTATCCAGGTTCACTCCACTTTAAGCAGTGAGGTACCAGACCATTGCAGAGTTTTTGCGCTTAGCGACCCCAAAGAAAAGTGCTTTAAAAAAAGATGTTTGCATAACCATAACCTGATATGTGATAGCTGTGAGCGATTAAAGCAGGTACCCTTTTGAAGTACCGGGACTGAGGGAGTGGTTCATCATAACAATCATTTTTAGACTGGGTGTCTTATTACTTTTGCAGTCATTGAACTATATATCTGCAGAGACGCATTCCTCAAACATGCCACAGGATGAAAAAGACGATGCAATTTTTTCTGTTCAAGTTGCTTGTGAGGCAATTCAGAACTGGAAAGCACATCAGTTGCGTATGGTTCATCAAGACACTGCCAGGACCGACATTATAGATTCTCTTGACAAAGATTCTGTATTGATTGTTCAAGACTTTGCCATGAAATTTCTACCAGCTCAATACAGAGAAACGCAAAAGGAGTTTTTTGGTAAAAGAGGAATATCATGGCACATCACAGTATGTCAGACAAAGACCAAAGATGAGCTTTTAGCTCAGACGTTTGTTCATATTGTAGAGTCGGGTTTACAAGACAGCAAGGCAGTGGTGCTTATCATGGAAAACGTTTTACAGACATTGAAAAAAGAGCATCCAGAAATAAAAACTGTCTATTACCGACAGGATAATGCCGGATGTTATCATTGTGCCTTTACCATTGTTTCTTGCAAAATTCTTAGAGAAAGAACTGGTCTTAACTTGTGCCAGCTTGATTTCTGCGATCCTCAAGGAGGAAAAGGTCCCTGCGACCGAAAAGCAGCCCAAATAAAATACCACATCAAGACCTACATCAACGAAGGACACTCTGTCACAACTTCCAAAGAGATGAAATCTGCCATCGAGTCACACGGAGGAATCCCAGGTGTACGCGTCGTCTTTGTAGAATCATCGAACGTAAATACTTCAAAGAGTGATGACAAGTCAAGCGATGTAAAATGGGATGGTATCAGTAGCTTGTTCAACTTTGTATTCACAAATCAGGGAATAAAAGCTTTCAAAGCCTATGGCATAGGCGAAGGAAAATTTTGGTCTTGGTCGTCATTTGAAGGTAAAAAATCGTTTGCTATTGACAATCACCTAAACAACAACCGACTGATTAGAACATTTGCTATACTTATTATGATTTGTAATACATACGTATAAATCATACAGACCGCATTTACAAGGTTACCCGCGTGCCTTTTTCTTACACCCAATTTCAAAATTACGCGACCTAGTGGCAATGGCTTGTCTGGATTTTAAGCTTCTGTCAATCAAAATGTAACGACTAGATTTTGTAAAATTTTTAATTAGCTTTCTAAATTCAGAAACAAAACAAACTTGAATTTATTGACAGAACATTTAGTATTTTCTGACTTGATGTAAATTTAAGCTTGCTTCAGGGAGAACGAATCGAATAGTCGGAGATTTGATTGACGGTAGTAAACAATGAAAGCTATTCAAGTGTCGTCTGCAAAGGTCGCGTAATTTTGAAAATAGGTGTAAAGCCCGGCTCGAACTTACATAGCTGACCAAAAGGAGTATGTTTTGGCATCAACAAATAAAGTGTTAGGTGTATAAGGCGAAGCTAGACTAAATGCGAATTATCGCATGATCCAATATTTGTGTGGCTTTAGTATGACTATAAGAAAATTTCTACCTATATCCCCTTTCAGTCATGTGCGCAGGCCGGGGATTTTCACCCGACAACATTAATAGAATGTGCGTACACTCAATGTACCGTCCTCAGTTTTAAAAAAAGGCAAGCTTAGTTCATTTTGTATATTTCCTTTCCAGATATCAGTAAAAGTTTTGAGTGGATACCCAGTGACATGATGGGAGATGGAAATTTTATACCAGTCAAATGCAGATCACGTGATCCCTCTAAACCAGTGACTGCCGTTTCTTCAGTCAATCAGCCTGACCAACACCCTGTGAGTCAATCGGCAGTAGAAACAAAGAAATTGTTTACCTGTCCAGAGGACGGTTGTATTAAGTCATACATGACCCATGGTAGATTGGAAAACCACTTGATATATGGGAAACACGAATTTGTTCCTGAGAAAATGAGTTTGATCGATCAAGCAAAAGTGAGTTATGCCCAACGCTTGGAGGCAGGAACACAATGTAACGTGACTATACATGATAAGACACCAGTGGAACAAAGTAATTCATATCTGCACTGCCCAGCCAAGGGATTTTTTTAAAACAGTAATGAATCGAAGATTTTGCACTCAAAATGAATCAAAGACAATAACTAGAGCTATTTTGGAAGAATCAAGGATTAATCATCAAGATCAATTTACTTTTGGAGCTCGAAGAGTGATCGAGTGAAATCGAACAAGATCACGCGAAAATGCAAATTAGGGCGTAAAGACAATGCTTCGCAAAATGAAAACGTTCCTTGCCCACCTATTTTATTCAGCAGAAATCTGAATCCATCCTATTTTCCATGGAAACGAAGAGAATTGCCAAAAAAGTTAAACTACCTTGATTTTGGCCGTTTTGAATTTGGCCAATATTCAGCCTCAAACGAAATGCCGAAAATGGTCCATACTCAATCTGCGATAGCTCTGGAAAACCTGAATGTGAAGAAAAACAGAGATCGCATTTTAAAGAGGAAATATGTATAAACTATCGAGGAAAAGAACTTTGGAAGGAAATGACTAGTCCGGCGAGGAGAGCATTTCGAAGTTTGACATTTTCCAACCTAATTATGTCAAAATACCCTAACGTATTTAGAATTTTTTTACGACATAAAAAAATCGTCGTTGACCGATTATTTTCCACTTTTTGTACTTGTCAGGTGACCGGCTTTATATGGAGGGAAAAATTAGGTAGGGCGAATTTTGGTCAATTTCCCAGATTTCGCGACCATAAGGCGGATGCTCTCTTAATCTCTAAATGAACTGAAACACATATTATTTGAAATTCAAGTATACACATTCTCTTAACGAACATTTAAGAAGCTGGGGTAAAAGATCAAAAATCAGCGTGACGAACTTGTTGTTTAGAGTTTCCTGCATCACAAACTTGTTGTTTAGAGAGTTTCCGGCATTACAAGATGAAAACAAGCCCCTTGAGTTCTAGATCTGTGAATGAAATCAGACTTATTGATTGTTAAAGCCACAACTTCATGAATTATTTTCAGAAAGAAGTTCAAAACGTGGTAAAAAGCTTTGACACGGCAAGCAAACGCTCCAAATTTGTCTTGAAATAAACAAACTAAAATCACGTTGAAGGTTGAAACCGAAAACTTTTGTGACTGGACGCAACATCCATTAGACAAGTCTGCTGATGATTTTATTCTTTAACTGCCAACTTCGACGAGTCAAACATTTACTAAGTCCAGTGGGGACGGGGATTATTGGTCTCCGGCGTCTGAGGCAAAATTTACTTGGCCACCAGTACTGGGGATGATTTTGTTTTCATTGCCTGACCACGAGCAACATACGGTGAGTCAACGGATGACCACCGAACGTGTGTCGGACCTAAAGCTCTTGAAGCGTGAAAAAATCTATTGTTTTCCTTAAGGCAACCAGAACAATAGAATAAGCTTGATATGAGTGTTTGTGTAAGATCTTGAAGGTCCGATAGAAAGCCTTTCTGAGTGCTGTTGATTTTAAAAGCTCTATCAATTATTTTATGTATTCGATATTATAAGATTTTCAATGAAAGCAAAGAGGGCGCGATGCTAAAAAGGGAACTGAAAACCGCAAATACTATCATAATCATCAACTTTAATTTCAACGTTAATTCAATTTTTATTAACAACAGTACTTGGTGCTGTAAAAACCTCTTGAAAGGACGACGACCATATAATAGTTGAACTGTAATAGCAGGTCCCACAAAAGTGAAGCTTCATACATTCATAGTCTTTAGATAAATTATGAGATTTTTATAGATTTTTGTCATTTTGCTCTCAAAATGGTGTTTTTGCGCATGCATGGTCAAGATGTGCCATTTCAAACTACAAGACTACAAGATAACTTAAAATCACCAACAGCGTCAAATCAAAATCGAAATAATATTCATTTGTTTCTGAAGTTAGTAGAACATCCCTAAAGTGAATTATAGTGTAAAATTATTATTCATTTCTTTGCAACTGGGACTTATTGCCTTCTGACAAACGATTGTTTACAAAGACAAGCAATGACAAATGCAAATTTGAGTTCACCCTAAGATAAACTTGAGTCAAATTTGTTTGTTTTGCGGCCAATCCGATTTTCGAATCAGGAATCAGAAAAAATCACATTTTTGGATTTCTGTTTTCTGAATCAGAAATCAGGAATCGTATCTTACCTATACTACAAAAATACCTGTGGAGGGGTAGTCCGTTTCATTTCTTACTTCCTGTCAAGAATGACCTCACCCGGCCTCCCCCTGTATCACCACATGTAGCCCAAAACTGAAAAGTGACAAAGGGAGAGGTAATGTTAAGTTATTCATCCCCAGACTTCTCTCGGTGAAACCACGCATAATGTACGTACTGATTAACAATGGCCAACTGATGAGGTCAATTTCTTTGATAGTAAATCAGTAGGGTTTTAGGCCTTGAATTGCAACAAATTCAATGTTTCTTCTTGATGAACATTTAGTGGATTTCAACTTAAGCAAGGACATGTACAAGCAAGACAATTTCTAAATAATGACAGGCCATCAGTGCTGAAATCGCACACTGTTTCTTGGGCTTTTTTGGAGCAATTATGAACTGAGTATATATCTATCCTCCTTGAGAATTTTGCATGAGGACTTTGTGAATTTGGTAAGATAAGTTGCTACTACAATAGTGACAAGTGTCAAGGTCATTACTGCTTCCTCGTAAAACTCGCTATCAGGTCCACCATGTGTTATCCTTGCATCATTATTGTCAGCGAGTTTGGGAAGAAAATAGCATGCAGTCGTTCAGAGAGTTCCTATTGTGGTACAACACCCTTGACATTCAACCATTCGTGGCATCTGCAGAAAAGATGTTACAGTTTTGGAAAGATAGAGATATAGATCGTTCCCGATCTAACTATGAAATACTTGTTCAGTACAATAGATGTCCTACTTCAGTCTATTCAACAACACCAACCGTGACCTATAAGAGCTTTTCAAAGATAACAATACAGGGTTTTTTTTAATTTCCATTTTTTTATTCTTTTTGATTTCCCCTTTACCAAAATCCTTTCTGTAATAAAATAGAAATTATTTCTCAATAACCTATTTTACTCATACTATTGTCCTATGTTTTACAAGTGGACCCTCGATTATTTTCACAGGATATCACAAGGCAGGGAAAACAAAGATTAGAGAAAGAGCAATGGTCAAAATGGGTTTGAAGCCAAAAGAATGCAAGAACATTGTCGTGTATGATGCAAATGGGCTCTATCTTTATGTATTAATGTAACCTATGCCATCCGGGAGCTACACTAGACAAAAAGCCGCGGATAACTTCAAACCAGTAACATCTCGAAGAAATGCAGATGAATGGCTAGCCTGCGAGAAATACAACTGTGGGATTTCCATCAGACATCATCTCAAAAGCGTAGGGAAATGGATTGGTAGAAGACTTCCTGTTGACAGATTCCAAAGTGAAAGTAACACCTTTCAGTTCCATGGTAAGTAGGTTTGCTTGTTTTCAATTTTTCTCATCTTTGTTTTGTTTTGTTTTTGTTTTTCAAATCTTTTCTTAGCTTCATTTTTCCCCTTTTTATCTTTTTTCATCTTCTCATCTATTCATTTATCAATCCACTCCTCCCTTACATCCTTCGTTCATTTATTCATATATATATTTTATCATTCCTTTAATTAGCTGCTTCTAACATGGTCATTCCTGCGAGTTGACACATGGAAAAAATTTCAACGAGGTCAGAAAGAAGCCCATGACTGAACTCAGAGATGAAACCCAAGCCAACACAGATTATATCCGTAATAAAGGATACAAAATTGTTGAAATGTGAGCATGCGAGTGGCGGCAGATGACACGTACCAATGCACAGACTCATAATTACCTAAATTCAGAGTTCAGGCGTCCCCTAGACCATTTACAACAACTCACTGAACAGATCATTCAAGCTTTTGTGGGCGGACGCATCTTTGGGGTAGTGGAATGTGACATTCAAATGCCAGAACATCCCAAGTTTGCCAAAATGTGTCCAATTTTTTAAAACGTCATGATAAGCTGAGATGATATATTGGTGAGTTTATGAAATTGCCAAAGAAAACAAACTGATGGCACAACCTCGATGCAGCTTGAATGGTAGTCTGCACAGAGAAAAAATTTTACTTGACACTCCTCTACTCAAATGGTACCTCAAACCTTCATGTGACTAAGATCTACCAAGTCCTAGACCCAAGGTTAAAACATCTCTTTGGTGTGGTCATGTCTGGACCTACATGTTCTGAGAAAACGTTTTTACTGCAAAAACTTTTAGAGTGAGGGGAAGATATGATTGAAGGTGCCCCGCAAAATATACTCTGGTGTCATAGCATCAATCAAATAGTGCACAATGAAATGCTACATACCATTCCTAACATCACATTCATTGAAGGTCTACCAACTGATTTAGAGTCTAGAATTGATTCCAGTAAACACATTATAGTGGTCATTGATGAATGAATTGAACAATGACAAGTGTTTAACCAACATTTTCACTAAAGGTTGCCATCTGAATTTATCATCATGTGTCTTCATACTTATCATGGCAATGTAAAATTCATGCAAGAAGCCTGAAGAAGAAGAAACTATTGTATTGTATTTTATTGTGTTACTCAAATTAAACCATATTTGAAATATTTTATTTAAGGAATAATTTTTTTATTTCTTTTATAAAATAGCAAACACATAAATAGATGAAAAAACGAAAAAGAAAACACCGGCGAAAAAACAAATTGACGTGAGCGTGTTTGATACTCTCATCAAACACGGGTTTTCAGCCAATCAGAGCGCGTGTTATATAAGAGTTATTTTATAAATTATTTTAATCAATTTTATTGATGATTTTATACCTTTTTGACACATCTGTAAAGCGCTGTTGAACCATGGGGAATTAGCGCTATATGAACAATTATTATTATCATTATTATTTTATAAATAGTTGAAATATGTATATGACAAATAGAGTGGAAAAAGTTGCACGCTCAAAAAACTGTAGTTGTATATCTAATGCATGAAGTGTAGATTTGCATTTGTAAAACTCGTGTGAAAAAACTCTTAACAGTTTCAATTCATGTAAAACGGTTAAGAATAGATTTTCACATATATAAGTTCTTTTAAAGTATATACATACAAAATGCCCACAATCATGTCTGACTTTTTAACCACCTTTATTACCATTAGCTGTGGTGTACTCCAATGCTAATGTCTTAGCCCACTCCTTTTAACATGTATTAGAATACTTTATTCAACATATCAAAGTTATTCCATTTGCTAAGTCCCATTTACTGCTTCCAATTTGTAATGTTGCTGTCATCTGAGGTTAAGATTCAGAGAATCATCAAGCCTTCAACAGTTTTTCTCTGGCATCCATGATTAAACATTTTTGTTCAAGTTGATGTACATTTGGCAACAAGAAGTGTATTCCAATTGGCATCAAGAAAGCTGTAGCACAGAATATTCCTTTGTAAACTACTAATCAACAACTATTTCCTTCCCTGTCTCAAGATTGGTGAGGCAGCTTTAGGAAGATCCTTTGATTTTGAAATGTCCAGTGAATTATTAGGTAAAACCTAGCACCCTTAATGACAATTTGATAAAAGAAAGTGATGCTAAAGCACTTCACCAAAGAATTACTCGCATTTCGAGAGTGTGGATGTCATACAAACTATTATCCCACTTCTGACACCATGTAATTTTCACTAACTCAGAGGTGTGTATACAACCAAGGTCAGCGTCCAAGGGATTTAATCATTAATGCACACAAGGTTTTACATGATATTTGTTATGTGGTTATTCAATAACTAGCTAGTGTCACAGACCTTCGCTGTTGCTGGTCATCCAAAAAAATTGAAAACTGGTAACATTTTTCTAAGTGGTTACAGATTTCTGTTTGTGGTGAACATTTGAAATATGGCCATCCTCACAGTGGAAGGTACTACCAAGTAACCACTAATGTGGTCATTCTCTTAAAATATAATTTTTTTGACATCATCACATTTTCATTTTCCATAGCCTCACATGGGTGGATATGATAGTTAAATAAAATGATCTTAGGGGAAGACAGGGCAGACAAAATGCAGGTACTACTTAATATTTTACTTTTCATCATCAAAACAAACACTTGTCATTATTCCTCTTCAGTTGTAAATCAATTTATGTAGTTTGTGTATATATTGAATTGGTCATGCTTTGTCATCCACACTGAAGAAGGTGTTTTCATGCAAATTTTGTTCCTTATATCTGGTGAGTGTTATCTTAGTAGTCAGTTGCCGTTTTGTAGTTTTTCGTTTCTCTTCTGGACCTGTTGCACAGTTTGTTTGTAAGTATGTCTTTAATTTATATATTTCTAGTTCAACCCTTTTCATTATAGTAATTTTTTGTATGTATATTTATAGGAACATTGAGCAAGCAAGAGTTTCATACATTCTAGAGGCAAATAAATGTAATTGTGAGAATCAAACCGTTGAGTGTTCAAAATGGCAGCTTCATCGTTCAAACTACGTTTTCCTGGCCGATTAGTTCTCGTCGGAAAGCTACTAATGTGAGACATACAGACAGCGTTGTAAGGGAGTTTACGCGTCATAAAGATGCCGAATATAAAGAAGATCTTGAGATAATTCAACATCTGAAGAGTCGAAGAAGTAGAGCTTTGGCTTCGTTGACAAGAAAATAGAATCAAATCGAACCTCTTCTCACACCTGGTAATTCTCTGAAGGTCTACCTACAGTGAGGTCCAAGATGGAAGAGTATGTAGCTGCTTTCGACAAATTCTGTGAGCTTCACGATGCGTACGATAATGTAATCCATGATGCCAAAACCGAAGCCTTTATGTACTTCATTGACGTTAAAAAAGCATACCTCGAATTTTGCCAAAAGGTTACCATCTGGGCGACTTCTTTGGATGACGCTAGTGTATCCCGATCTGCAAGCTCAGCTGGAAGCGAAACTTCTTCAGAATCAAGTAAGAAATCAAGGAATCAAAGCCTCCCTGACGATCGACGTAGTGCACCTCACTCTACAAGATCCAAACACAGTGATACGTCTAGCGTAAAGTCCTTATCTGGTAGAATTGCCGTACTTGAGACCAGACAAGCACCTTTGCAGCAGCGAAAGGAACTCCACGAGAAAGAACTTCGATAAGAAGAAGAATTAAAGCTAGAGTTGGAGAGAGAAAACTTTGAACTCGAAGAAGAGCTTAGAAGCTTGAAAGCTAAAGATGAAGCCAGTTCTAGAAAATCATCACGAGTTTCAAAACCTAAACCTGCTAAGCCGAAATCTAGTCCCAAATCAAGTTCTAAGTTAAGTCCCAAGTTTGAAAGAAATGAGAAACAACTCATGCCGCCTGAGTTTTATATTAACAGTCATAGCCCACTGCAAAGCAACGTTGTAGAGCAACAGGACAAAATTTGGAACGAGATCATACTTCAACAGCAAAGAGCAAGGCCTCGCGCACGATGTTGGTGCACAGCAGCGTAACAAAATTACGACAAAAAAGGATCGTGCCCAAGGCACGCACGATAATCAGGCATTAATGCACAATGCACGATCACTGATGCTCAATATTCTCATCAAGCCTTCATCGAGCATAGATCGAGCTTTTAGGCTCGATTATAGAACGAGCCTTCATCGGCATAGATCAAGCAGATAATTACAGATAATTAAATAATCGCCAATGTGGTTCCAGAAAAAAACTAGGATATTATTGCTCTGCGAGCCATTCTCCTTGCATTTCATTTCAACTGCCATGGAGAATCGGAAAAATAAAAGACGATACGTAGGTGAGATATTGGACTAGAACCGGCCAGCTCTCCAATATCCCGGCCAACACATAGCACTACACTACTTGTTTTTGGAGTTATATTTGTCATTAAGGACATTCGCGGGCATTGTTCGCGCGCACTTTTACTGAACAGGCTAGCGCGCGCTCAACTAAATTCAAGATGGCAGCCGTAAAACAATATTTTTTTCGATAATTTCTTTTTTCCTTTTTTTGAAGAAGAAATAGTTCAAGTTTGTAGGAAAAATTAAAATAATGGCAATTCAAGGTTGAAAAAAATCATTTGGGTTGAAAAAGCACAGAAAAAAGAAAGAAAAAGACAAAAAAGGAGCTTAAAAAACCCAGTCTCCACTCAGTTTTCAAGATGGCAATGGACTCGGCTTGTCACAGTCATCACGGATCCAGTATTAGATGGTGAATATCGACTGCAATAGCTTATAGTAATCAGAACTGTGTATGAAGCACACATTATGCAATCGTCCTCCTTACCTTTCACGGTCATCATAAACAACTCCGCGTGCTTTTCCTCAACATTTTCGTTTCACCATTCTCGCTTTAAACTTTCATGATTCTTCTATATTATCATCGAGCCTTTATCGAGCATCACTTGGTACCAGTGCACTCGATCGAGTGACTGTATAAAAACCTGGAATATTGCTCATAGAGATTAAAACAATTTCAGGACAGTCACAAGAAAAAAGAAACATGGATCGCCTAACCATTGTACGAAAACCAGCTGCTGAAGCTACACTTTTATGGCAGTACGAAGTCCTCGAAACTGGGGAAGCGTTTACAGATTTAACAGAGGACATTGCTTCGGCATATTACTCTTACGTTCAACAGCAAAAAATTAATGAATGGCTGCGCGAATACGAATTTCCACAATCTCTACCTACATTTGATGAATGTATTCCTGAAATCCAGCCAGAAATTACGGCGAGACAAGAAGAAATTGAGAACTTACTCATCCAAGCCTATGCTCACGTTGTGATCAATATTATCATGGATTTCGTAGACGAAAACTGCGAGGGATGTCACAATGATTGGCCTTCTCAAAGAGACCATGACTGCCTCATGTTGGACAACGACACAAGAGTGTATCGCTACCTAACGCAAGCTTTGGAAAAAGCCAACGAGAACACTGTAATGAGGGTGTTTTCAAAGCTGACAGAAGTCTAGAACCATGTTTGAATGGTCTTGAACTTTTGAAATACGACTGCAAAGACAGTAGAGCAGAAATAGTTTCGAGAAAATGAGAAAATCTGGAAGCTCTCTTGATCAGCAAACTGAACTTGCTTCACGACATGTAATTATCATAGTTTTATCTGTATTTTTGCAATACACTTTATGTTGTTCAAAGTATTTTATGTGGAACGTTTTGTGTCTAGAACTTATGCAAATTCGAGATCAGTTCTGCTTCATTTGTTTATTCAAAGCTTTTTCATTGTATACATTGTGTCCAAGCGCCTTGTCACGAAGGCCTTTTCGTTCATCGATTTTACATCCTTTAATGCACCATTTTGTCCCTTCTCAATACATTCGGATCCCTTTAACTGTATCTTTGATTGCTTGGTACATGTCTGACGATAATGCTGGGTTTCTTTCCGTCTAGTTAGTGTTTTTGACTTGTTTAATATCGAGTTCATGAAGGTGTTTGCACACTTCCACTGCATACGTGGAAATAAAGAGTTTTTTCATAAATTTGATTGGGTTCATCTTGTATCCAGTAGATTAATGGTTCAACTGATTTGTGCGATAACCCGAAGCCCTCGGTTTATAAGACGTCTGTACTGGAACATAGCGGTGGTGTGTCATCCACCGTTGTGTGCGCCGTTGCATGACTCATCCTCTACCGCTGCGTGACGCACCCGCCGTGCTGCACCACCTTGCACCTCCTGCACCTGATGTAGAACTGCCATTTGTATACTACTATCTTAAAATCGAAAGAATAGCATTTTCAGTTCCCTCACAGTTGGTCACCGCTTTGAAGTCGGTGAGCAACTATATATGCTGCAATCTTGTGTCGGAATGAAATTGTATATTCTTTATGGCTAGGAAAAAAACTGATAATCACAGTTTTGTAGTTTTGGAGTGATATTCAAATACTTTGAAAATAGATGTCTACCCAATATTTCCTGATGAACTGATGAACTCTTGTGGACACGTAACCCGCTATTACGGACATCCCAGTAGTATGACTAGTATAACTGAACCCCTTCCTGGCATTGCAGATATCCTGCTATATTAACGGCAAAGTTGCTGCTTCTTTGTGAGATCAAAAACTTACACTTGAAATTCTTTTTACAGTTTTTTAGAGAGCAAAAATATTTGGTACAATCAATTCAAATTACACGCAATTTGCCCATTATACTTGACGCTATTTTGCTGTGCCAAGACTTGTTGTATATGTATATCTTTTGTTGTTAACAGTGTCATTCTCATAACAATAGAGGGTTCACCACTCAAAAGATCCTTTCAAAAAAGTTGCTGACTTGTGGAAATTACAGAGAAAAAACAGAAGGCTGTATAAACAAAGTTAACTAGATCAAAAAATTATTTTGTAAGATTTTTTTGATGAAAATGTTCATTATTTTTATTCATTACTATTATTTGTTGTTGTTATTGTTGTCATTTTCATGACTTTTCTCAATTTATTGTAAACACTGTAATACAAGTGAAGTAGTTTTTAACATTTTATGTTAAAGTGTCTGTTTACGGTTTAAAAATGTTGGCTTCAATAATGGACTGTCATTTTGCCAATTAGCCCAAACGGGCCATTTGTCATCAAGGAATACAATCCTAGGTCCAACACTGCTTATGCCAGTACCTCTCTTCCTGAAGTTCCTTGCTCCTGGAGAGCTTTGATGAAGTGGTTCTTTCACAAGATATCTCAGTTCTACAAATTAAAGGCTACATGGACAACCAAAGATGAAATGTTTACAATCAGATATGCAAGAACAAGAGACACTATGCCAACAAGGGCTTCAGGATAGATACACAACTGCTGTGTAAAGCTTGTTGGACCTTGATTCTGAATAAGTTGATTGTTTGGTTAATTTGCTGTCCTTTTATTTAAAGAAAGCTGAATATGTGCTTCATGACATTTGCAGACGACAAGTGGAGCAACGGCAAAAAATTGCAGTGACGACGAAGATACTTTAGGGCCTAAAACTTTGGAGAGACGCTTTAATAAAACAGATCCTGTTGAGACTTGGTGAGCACAATATTGATTCCTGTTTTTGTTCGCTTGATAGAACATCGAGGATGCTTGAAGTGAGATTTTCATTTCTTGTAAATTAATTTAGCTTACAATATCTACAGTCCTTCAAGGCAATCTCAAGTCAAGGCAATCTCATAACACCGATGCTAAAAGATGGGTGCGAGACAATTTTGTCCACTTTGTCGACTCTGGAATGTGATGGTACCTTGAATGAAAAGAGGTTTCATCTGTTCGATGTTATAAACTATCTTGATCAAAAAATATACATTGTCATGTTTCAGGGCGAGACCTTTGAATTTATACATTGCTGATATGTAAAAGAAGCCCTTGTTCAATGGTTAATTGTTTTTGAGAAGTATTTTGAGGTAACAAAAGCTGACATTTTTTGTGGTCAAATCTTATTGTAACATTTGCATGTACCTCTCTCAGCTTGACAAGTCGTTACCGTCTGTTTATCAATCTTTTGTCCACTGGATTAGTCTTATTTGTATGGCTTTCAGACTAAAAACAATCCATCCGACAAGGAACATTACAAAACTTGAAAAATTGGGGAAAGAATAAAAACTTTGCTATTGTGCCATGTTTCCAGGAGGTGAATCCCTGTCAGATCGATATCATGTTACTGACTCGTGAGCAGGAAATCCTTTAGAAATACTTCAAATCAAAATTTTCCACTTGTTTATCAGCACACAATGGATTTGTCTTGTAAGAAATTGCTCTTCAAACAAAATTTTCTTGTTACCAAACAAGTTAAATAAGGCAAATGTTTCCAATCAAATGGCTTTGGATTGACCAAAATGACCACAAGGAGCCCAAACAATACATTTTAGTAAAATAATGAGTCATCATTTGAAGACAAAAATCTAAATCAATAAGTCAATAATTTCTTTAGCGAAGAAAGAGTCATTAGCTATAAAAGAAAAAAATGGGTCAAAAAGAAAAAAAAGTGAAAAAACATTTGCTCACCACCCTGCCAGGAAATGAACCCAGACCTCTTGCATTGAAAGCCATGCCTATACAGAAGATGCATGAATTTGTCTAGTGAATTTTGTGTATTTATTGTCAGTGTATAGTTACAAAACAAATGCAAAACGCTTCTCTCTGTTCTCTGTAGCAAAATGTCGCTACAAATATAAAAGAAATTGCTTCCCAAAACACTAAGTCAATAAACTAACTCAATACACCTTTTTGTTACTGTTTTCGTTTGTTTATCTACTTTGACCCTTGTGATGATAGAGTACGAACACGAAAAGCTTGGATGACTTTGATGTTACACTTGAAGAGATTTTTGTCACCTGACAGCCATGTACAAAGTCCGGCATTCGGCCAAAGGTTTCAGTGCAATGGGATATTCAATTGCATAAATTATGGCTAAACTTGCTTCAGTACTTCGATGGTTTTACTCCTGAAAGTAGCTTGAGCTAATAATAAGAATTTAATGATCTTAAAATCATTTTCTTTGAACAATGTCTGTATATAATTTTTTGTGTGTATTGGACATGTCTGGGAGTGCTTCTAGTCAATGCTATTTCAAGCTATAATGTTCAGTTTGTATTCTAGAGCTGATGTGTTCTCCGGCACTATTTGACTCGGCTATCAAACATTTAAATTGGCATATATAACCGACACTTTTATCTGCCTTAATAGTAACAACAAAATTCATTTATTTTCCTTCTAGCTAGCTATTTTGAAACATATGTTCTGTATAGTCTTTCTGTTCTTTAAATATAAAGTTTCGTCTAGTCTGGTTTCAACATAAATCGTGAAAGAAAATATCATTCATCTGTGAATAGTTCGAGAGTCCTTAAGGAGTCCCGGAATAAAAAATCATATTTCCTTCAATCTTGTACCCAGAGCGGACATTACTTTCGGCCTGTGGTCAATTGCATCGAGCATGCATAGTGGCAAAGTTAACACATTTGCTAGTAACACAATAGGTTACCACTTTATGTATGGTACCATTCCAGTTAGACAATAGATTGATTGAATACTGCCATTTCATGTTGTCATACACGAAGTAGTAAGCTGATCATTTGCAAATCCATGAGTTAAAAAAGATCCTAACAATATCATCATTATTTTTTTATGTATTATATTTTTCCTTGTGTTTTGTGTGTCCTTATAATGAATTTTCATGTTTTCAGGATCTCAAATTTTAAGGATTTGTATTGGTTGATTTCAGATATTATACCTGTTTTTAAAAATAGACAACTGATGATTGGTTCATGCTGATTATAATATCTTGCTCTGGGTGCGAGAGAAATAACCTGTAATTGGTTATCCTAAGTCCAGATATAATGTCCAAAGTCAAAGTCAACACAAGAAATTTTCCAGTTTAGGATGGCATTTTCCATTTTTAAATGGCACTTTGTTAACTAATAAACAGTGTATTATTTAGCTATCATTACTTAAAGTAGCTATGACCAGTTACAGCTGATTAGACTGCTGAAAATCTAAGAAAATAGAATTTAGGTAACAAGTCTTTGTTTTTGAAGTTTGAATTTTCCATTATGCTCTTCAAATTTCAAAACAAACCTTGACGTCAAATTTGTAATCAAAGGTCTCAATGAGACTACTCACTGATATAGCTAGCACACAAGCAAGTAAATCCCATAGGGGGAGAGGAGAGTGCAACTAAAATATGAGGGTTTGAAAGCACTTGCAGACCCCCAGTCAGGCATTTGATAATTATCTGGATCCCAGGACACATAAATGTTAAGAAATGTTAAGCATGTCACAGGGAGCCGGCTTTTAAGAGTCATAAATTAAAGAATAAATCAATTAGTATTTTGGGTTTCCTGTGTTGAGATTTGAAATGAGACGCTAATAATAGCGAGTTTCCGGTAATCGTAAATGCCAGTAACCTGAGAGGAGATTACATGGGGTAACTTGAGAGCAGTTTGAAATTCAAATCTAATGTATCAGTGTAAAGCACTCTCTTAGTAACAGTCAAGAAGAGAGAAGGGCTGAAACAAAGCGAGTTTAACGTTACATGTGCACCAGTAGTTGATGGGACCAGTGTTAATGAGCTTAAGTAGAAGGTCACCATGTCGAGTGTTACTGAGGACACTGAGGACTCAATCAAAAAATCATGGAATACAATATTTTATGTTATGCCAAGCCCATATATTTTCAATTTTTTTTTACTGTTAATTACGTTTTCTGGATTTTATAATGTTATTTTCTTTTCTTAGGCTTTATATACGTTTTTCAAATTTTTGGCCGTTAATTACATTGCCATCTTTTACAAGCTTCGTCGTTTGATTTCACAAGAAGGCTTTCAGAAGAGCCTCGTCCCTTAATCCCTGCAAACGAATGGACTGTTCTTGTTCCAACAGAATTTGGAAGATTGGAACACGCGATTCCAGTACTACAGGTCACAAAAACTTTTCTATTTTAATAGCTTTGTTAGCCCTTAAAAATTCTTGTAACCACAAATGATTTTCCGGTCCCTCCTTTGCCAGTAATAAATAGCGAGTGCCCAGATACACTTAGATCGACCACAACTTGTTGTTCTATTTTTAAAGCCATAAACTATGATTATTATAAATGTTCTGATACTTTGATTAAATTTTAGTTTTTAGTTAAATAGTGAGTTTTTTATTTGAAGGCAAAAATATAAATCAATGAAAACAATATATATTTTTCTAGATGATAAATAATTGCTCTCACAAATCTAAAAATTAAGATTGGGCCCATCTGTAAAGAATTTTGAAAGAGTCATTTGGATAATTATTAATATCAGCTACTGTAATTTCTTTAGCAAAAAATAATTGACTTGAGTATGAAAGAACAAAAAAAGATAATGAAGCAAAAGAAAAAGAAAAAAAAGAAAAAAAAAGAAACAGGTCTGCCCGTGATTAGAACAGGGTCCCCTTGGGCCCACAGCTGTACACTTAGCAAAGCTATTGAACATGTACAAATTATGAAAGAAGTTTCTCTATGAACCAAATGTCGCTATGAATAAAATAAATTACTCCATAAAAGTACTCATGATAGCCACCAAACTTAAAGTGCCTATAAAGCCTAGCCAAATCCTTTTGAATCTAGAAATACATCATATAAATAAACGTTTTACATAAATATTTCTGAATAAAATCAACTTCTCTCTGAAAATTAAGCAATTCAAATCTGAAAATGCAAATGAGATGACGTCAAAGCAGGAATTTGCAGCCCCAACACTAAATGCTTGGATGACTCGTTGATATTGGACTTGCGACGATTTTTGTTGTTTGAAGACAGCGACTACAATTAGTCCATTGTTTTCACATCCGAGTATATCGAACAGCTCGATCAACTTGGAGATGCGATGAAAATTATTCCAAGCTGCAGAGGCAACTGAGAGTAGTTCAATACAGAATGTGGCAATGAATAAGAAATTATTTATTCAAATCTATTGGCAATTTCGCCTAACATCCGACACGTACAATCAATCTTCGTGGAGTGCAGACCCATGTACATGTAACTTACATGTAGAGCACGAGGTAATGTTAAAAACTTGTATTTACCCAGATTAGACCGTGTGCCTAAAAATTGTTGCTTGTACACAAATCTAAAACAGTTACATTACATTCAAAGCTATACTGGTTGCCGAAAATTATTATAGAGTATGAGGGGGAACAGTGTACGGCCTACGATACGATACGGTTACAGCAGGAATTTCGAATGTTTTTATAGAAACTATGATACTGGTACAGTTACGATACGGTACGGTAAGTTACCCACTCATACGAAAACGACTCTACGCAAGTTAGCACTGTATTGTATTATCAAGAATAGACCGGAAGTAAAGTTTGACAGACCTGAAGTTTACAGGAAAGTGAGTGAGTGAGTGACACAATAGCTTACTACTTTATGTATGGCACCATTCTAGTTAGACAGTAGATAGATTGAATAGTTGTTGTCATACACAAAGTACTAACCTGACTCATTTGCATATTTGACCCCTCACAATAACTAGTTAAAAAGGAATATCAGTACACAAAACAGCAATTTATGAATTTAAGAAGTTCATTCAGCATGCAAATGAAGGTTGTATCTAAACCTGGTCATGGCCATGGCCATACCTACAGTTGTATGCACCCCTCCCCCCACCCCACCCCCAGCATTTTCACTGATTTAGCAATACTACCTTGTTGAGGCCATACCCTCAACAATGTTTGTGTTTTTCCCCCCTTGGCGTCCCACGTGTGTTTGCTAACCAGCTAACCTTGTGGTTGTTGTTTGTGCATGCATGTATGTGTTTTGTGACCAGTGTGAATTTGTTTATTTCTTTGCTTCCTTGCATTTCATTTACGTATTAAACGCCATGTTATTGTAGGATTTTACTTTTGTTTACTCTTTATGTTTGTGTCCACGTGCAAAACCTTTTGATGATCAAGAATTAAACTAAACGTCTGTCACACTTGTTCGTGAATCAACAAACCACCATTACATACTGTTCAATTATCAGCAGAAAAGAAATATTTCATTGTACACCACAGCTTTTATTTGAGAAAAATAAACCTTTCTAGTAAAGCAAAAACTACACTTGTTGATTAAATAGCTCCCAAAAGTAAAGTGATATGACTTTCTCACCATCTTTGCCTTGTGTCAAATCTTTACTTTGAGTATTGACAAAACCCCACAAAATTGTGGAAGAAACATTTAATTATACAATTAATAACCACTTACCAAAATGTTAAAGCATAGCCTTGATGATGATATTTGGATTCTTGATATTTATAAAATGCTTGTAAATTCTACAAATTCTGTAGACAAATAACAAGGTTTTAAAATCTGTATGCAAAACTGTATGCCTGTGTACAGCCTGTGTACAGCCATTTCCCACCCCTCCCCCCTAGAGGGAAGATTGGGGAGGGAACGTCTGTGAAATGGCATTCTTAATTGTGTTCCAGGTCATGTGACATTCTCAAGATTTTGAAAACAAATTTGATTGGTTGTTATCGTTTTGTTGATCGGATTTCAACAAACCAGAACTAAAACAAGCACCATTTTACTGCTTAATTCTCTATTTACATTGAAAATGTATCACAAAAACATTCCTGGACATGGCAATTTCACTCCTGGATGTCAAAGGCCTCTAAATTACATCTATCAAAAGCCTGTGTGAAACCTGACGCTTTGTA
The DNA here is from genome assembly GCA_029948255.1 of Telmatactis stephensoni. Lineage (NCBI taxonomy): Eukaryota > Metazoa > Cnidaria > Anthozoa > Actiniaria > Isophelliidae > Telmatactis > Telmatactis stephensoni. The sequence goes on along the minus strand of JALIZF010001728.1, from coordinate 532,506 downwards.
GGCATGTCATTTCAATGAGATCGAAGGAGAAATCTAGAGCAATTTGGTGTTTAAATAGGCATGAGAATATTCAGTAAGTACACAGTAGTAAAAGTGCATAAAACATGAATTGACTACTTCGATTACATGACATTATTAGGACTTTTTTAACAAGGTTCATGGTTGATTAGACTTGACAACTGAGTCTTCCGACATTTGTCTTGCACTGAACAAAACAATAAACAATTATTTCTCTTGCATTTTTATCTGCTCTGGTCACTAACTCTTGTGTTATTTTCAAAAATTAGTGCATTTCCAGTAGAGACTTCAATAAGAGTTTTACGAACGCTTGCATTTGTTGTTGAGGTTCACGGATCGAAATCTTGATCGATTTCTCGAACTTTATCAAAGATTATAATATAGCTTTTTTCTAACGAGCGCTCTGATTGGCTAAAAAGCGCTTGAAACCCGTGGTATATTTCCCCCATAAACCACAGCTCAACACTTCTTTCTGCCGTAAAAAAAAAAGATAAAAACCAAAAGAATGTTCAATATAAAATACGTTTTTTATCGTTTTCTGATATATTAGCAAGTCACAGTTCACGACTTTCACTAGAACCTGATGTTTTGCAATGAAAAGCGACTGATAAGAGCACATAGCTTAATTGTCGCCTACGGCTCGTGATTTTTTAGGCCTTTTCTCGTGTTCTCCCAACATCCCGCGTGGTTTATTTCCCCGATAAACCACGGAAATCAATCGTTTATTGCTTAAGTAAACACGCAAAAACAAATTAAATTTGGCTCTGAGTTTTCGAGATCTGAGGTTTCGAGGGTCTAAGTTTTCGTAGTTTTCGAGGGTCTGAGTTTCCGAGACACCCCAGTAAAATCACATACACGAGAAACTTGCTTCTTTAAAGTGAGCTCGTTTCGCCTTTATGCCTAAGTTCTCTCTGTTTACAATTAAGCTGAAACGAGTATAATAAATTATTCTTGGCTTGACATGGAGTCAGTTTCAGTTTTACAATCTAGGCAAAAAGTCAACTCATGCACGCTCCGGCCGAAGCAATGACCCTGATTTGGCGACAGTACTGTGCAGTTATCAGCAGCGAACAAATACTTCACCAAATACTATACACTATACGACTTTTTAATTCCGAGAAAAAAAGAAAACCTTTCTAGTAAAGCAAAGAACTACACTGTTGATTAAAGTAAGTTTAAGCTTACATGACTTTGGCGCCATTTCGAGTATCGGCATTTCGAGACTCTTTCGAGTATCGAGTATCGGCATAAAAACACATAATTGTCGAACGCTAAACATTACCTATACAATAAATAAACACTTACCATTATATATTTCCCAAAAACAAGTAGTAAACTCCCAAAATCGCACAAAAAAACTCGGCTTCAAAGAGTAGAAGTGACCTGCCTTTCACGGTGACTTGTCGGTTGATCACGTGCTTCTAGGCATCCCAGTGTGCATTGCAAGTTGCCGGTGAAACACAGGATACCCACTCACGAATGATAACGATCACTTTAACTCGAATTTACATAAACAAGCTACGTTTTCAGGGTATTTGTTTTTATGGTTGGAGCTCTACAAACAGCAAGGAGAATCTATCCGAACAAACATAAGGAAGTTTCTGTCTGTGTGTGCAGCAAAATATCGCTATAAATATGAAATCTCACGTACTAGACATTATGTAGTGTAACGCAATTGACGGTCACTTGTCATAGACATAACTAGCGGGTCAGACTTGTACTATTGAAGTCACAGCCGTGCTCGGACTGGCTCCTGACTGTCTACTGCTTCAGATCAAAACGATAAATAAAATTCTAACTTTAAATCTCTCATTATATTCTATCTGAAGTATTAGTTACTGCCTCAATATACGTCTCAAACTATACAGTCAGTCGATTACAAGATTTGAAACTTAATAAAAAGCCAAGCCGTAGACGCAAAGATTTCTTGCCGAGTTATAAATTAAAGAATCATAGCTGAGGTAAAGCGACCATATTTAACGTCGATAACTCGTAACAGTAATTCAACTGACAAACCTGAGGTCGACAGTGCGCTCATTTTACTCCCCTCTCTCCATCAGTGCTCCGTTTTAAGGGTATTTAAAGCTAATTAAAGCTACACAGATTGGAAAAAAGTCGAAACAAGGATGTGAGGTCTGACTGGGGATCGAACTCGGGACCTCTCGCACCGAAGGCCGCGCACTAACCAACTGTGCCATCCTTGCTCCTTGAAGGTGACATGAATTTTAAAATTTCGGTGACGCGAATCTCTTGTCTTACCCTGTGAGCAGAGTCCCCCTTTGCCTTCTTGGAGAGCATAGTGATCGAAGATGTTTTATCATGTTTTTCCTAGACCCATATTTTCTGAGAGTCCTGAGATATAAAGGCATCAAATGTGATGACGTAATAGGAGTCAACACTGCCAACTTCTCATGCATGGCTTTGACAAAAAGAGGTCTTCAGTTTGGTAGCTGGAGTTTTCACTAAACAAAAGGTTTTGCCAATGGAAATAATTTACAGGTGGAAAAATTCAAGTATCTTCAATTATCTTGTTTTTCTATAATAAATGATGACTCCTTTTACGTCATCAAATTTGTAAAACCAAAAAATAAGGTTTGATAGGCACTTTAAGCATGAAGTTGCTCAGTGGTCATATGAGACCTTAACTGATTGAAATGGAAAATACTTCAAATGGAAAATACTTCAACTTCCTTGTTTTCTTGTTATGTCAAGTAGTTGTATAATTGATCACTTTAAATTGTATTATCAGTGTAATCTGGAAGAGAAAATTAAGTATTCACCTAGTGTGTCATTCTATTCTGCATTAAAAAACAAACAAACAAACAACAACAACAACAACACTGGACCCCTAGCTCCCCCCCCCCCCCCACCCCACCCAAAAAAAAACATAAGCGGACACCAACCCAGCCGTGGGCCGAAGAGTATATGCGCTTACGAATTTTTTGACTGTATTTCTTGTTTGAACACAGGCAGTTACACCAGTACGTCTGCGTTGGCTGTTAAGGTAGTTCCGGAGCATTAGATTTCATCAATGAATTTCCTTTAAAATCCTGTCATTTTAAGATAATTGTTTGGCAATTCTAAAACCGAGAAAAAAACAGGGGGTCGCCGTATTATTTCAAGAGTTAGAAAAGCACAAAAGAGAAAACACAACGAAAACCAACACCAAATATCACCCATTTTAGCGATTTTCTCGCCGGCTCATTTTCGATGGATACGATAAACTAAATTTAAAAGTTTCGGGTTAAATACCTACATTACATAGTGTACAAGATTTCTTGATTAAATTTTTTCCGATATTTGGATGACAAAATATAATTTTTCTTTACTAAAGTTTGAGTTTCTACGTTTTCAATCGCTCGCTTACTAGTGCCCAGACTCCCCACGGTAATACCAATGCTCTCAAATAGAAGTGCGCGCGCTCGAGTGCATTCGCGCAGTAACAAGGGTCCGGAACTACCTTAAGGCACTCTCTTCGTTAGCCCAATAGAACTTCAGGCTTTGCATTGTAATGTCATTTTGTTGTCTATTTCGTGAATAGTAATTATGATGGATTTGGTTTAACATCTCCTCGATATCTTTTCTTGTTATTAAAGGCGTGAGATAATTTGTTAACTATCCTTTTCACCAAGATACAGCTTCAGGAATTTTTTGGCAAAATGCGAAACCTTGTTTGTAAAAGTTCGACTCTTTTTTATTATTCTCAAGTATGTTAAGGCCAGGACTTTTGCTTAAACAGATAAATTGCCTTAACCAAGGTTACTGAGGAGCCAAATCAACGATTTTTTGCCATATAATATATTTTGATGAATTGAACATTTTGTGATACTTTTTGTGACCATCGAGGTGTCACGTGATCTATGACGTCATAAATTACCTTTCTCAAAATGGGCCAATGGGGAAAAAAGGAAACGAAACAATATTTGCTGTTTTAGTATTCTACTAATGTGTTCTCTACAAAACTGCCCTCATCGCTGGTCCACCTCTCATGTATAAGGGGATAATATGGAAAACAGGTCACGTGACCTCATATTTTAGCTTATATCTCCTAAAACAAGAGAGGTGAACCAGCGATGAGGGCAGTTTTGTAGAGAACACACTAGTAGAATACTAAAACAGCAAATATTGTTTCGTTTCCTTTTCTCTCCATTGGCCCATTTTGAAAAAGGTAATTTATGACGTCATAGCTCACGTGACACCTCGATAGTCACAAAAAATACCTTAAAATGTTAAGTTCAATGAAATATCCTATAAAGCAAAAAATATTTATGTTTGCTCATCAGTAAAACTATTTAAGGCAATTTAACGTTTACAGGCTATTCTGGCAAGAATTCCTGGCCTTAACATACTTGAGTTTATGCGTGCGCATAAGTGAGTGGATCAAGTGGGATTAACCTCGCTCTGACGTCACATGAAAACGGAGCTATTCCTGATTCCTTCACGCAAAATTATAATGCATACAAACATGAATATGACTCGCCAACTAAAAGTAAATTAACCGCAACTATAACATAACTTGTCTTGATTTTTCTTTATTTGTTTTTGTTGTTATTATATACTTATGTACATTTGGTAATAACGCACTAATGTGCTCTCTCCATAAAACATGATCATGTGTTTAGAGAAATAAAAACAGACTATTTGGGTGTGGTTAATGAATATATAGTAAAACTACATTTTGTAAAATATGTACAACATTAATAAGTAGCTTATACATGTACATCCTGCAATCTACACTTAATACAGTCATGTAGCTCTCACATGAATAAAATTCCTCGGTATTTTATTCCATAGATAATGATGGATTACAATACTATACGAGTGAACGCTGACAACATCCCGATATTCAAGAACGCGCCCGTTTCAATCCCATTCCCTTTGCAAGTCACTTGAAAGTGAGATAAAGAGAAATGTTCTAAACAAGATAGAATAGTGCACTTTCTTATTTTTCGTATGTTTTCTAGCTTCTGTGTTTTTTTGGTTTTTTTTTTTGTCTGTAATTTTTGCTAGTTTGTTGTTGCTATCGTTGTTGTTGCTGTTGTGTTGCTGACGTGCTGACATTGTTATTCGAATTATATAAAAACATCGTTATTTTTGTACTAAACCCTGATATACAAGATTAAACTAGTGTAGGTAAGCATACAGATGGTAGTTCTTGAAACGGGAGCGATATCCAACATTAGTAGCAAGTCGTCAACGTGTTATTATAGCTTCTGTAGAGGTATATATAGTGCCCCATCAAAGTATTTTCTCTATATCTGGAATAAAAGCTACTTTGGAATATCAGATCTTGTAAAACGACATTTTAGTACTACCTTGATTGTCATACGTACATGATCTCAAGTTTGTTAATTTTATGTGTTGGCTTGGCAAAATCCTATGACTTTTTTGATGAATGAAATTTCTTGTAATTCGTTTAGAAAATGTAACATGTTTACCCTCTCTTTCTCCATCCCCTACGGGCCTAGGAGATATTATATTTGCACCAGAGCCAATTACTTGGAGCGTCCAACTTTAATATTAGGTCTTTTAAGAGACTTTTTTCCTAAGCGAGTTATATTAAGAGCGATAAAACTGTAGCCAATAGCGCTCGATACAATTTATATAGTGAGTAATTGGCATGAATTGCGGTAAAACTGGTGATGTGAACAGCCATTTTATTGCGACTACAAATCGCGCTTGTGAACGATCATGCAGCCGGCGATTGTACTGCGCATGGCGATTTTAGCGCGACATCTTAACGATTTTATACAAAATGACATTTTCGATCGGTGTTTGTATCAAAAATAATGCGTACCTCCTCTTTTTGATACAGAAGATGACTGTCGACTATTCAACTGCTCTTAGTTGTGCATGTTTCTTTCTTTTTAGCTTTAATTTAGACGGTTTTAATCGAAATCTATGGCCTTTCTTCGGCATCCGCAATTCTAAACAGCTCTGCTGCAGATATCCCAAACTCTCAAATGAGGTAAGTACGGCAAAGGTTTTGGTCAAATTGCAGCAAAGCTGCACTAAATTTAATGTTTTGCTGCATGCAACTTGCCAGCGGTCTGTCGCGCTAAAATCGCAGTAAAATCACCGGCTGTTTAGACGCGTGATTTGTGGAAGTAATAAAATCGCTGTCCAAATCGTCCGCTCTTGTTGCGCACCAAAATCGCCCGTGTGAACGGCCTTTTTAGAAAGCGTCATGTTTAGGAGCATACAGTTGGACGATCCTAATAAGGGGCTCCCTGGTTTGCAGGATTAACTTGCCACTTAAATACAATAAACTGACTTTCTATTCCTAGTTAAGGACAATTCTTCAGTTTTCCCGTTAATCTTCCAAAGTTGTGTCCCAAGAGAAAGAAACTGGGAGTTCGATGACGATGAACAGCAGATGACGATATTGACACGCGCTTTTATTTATGATGATGCGTTCCCCAAGTGTTTCAGGCCTTGTATATCACTTAAATTATAGCAAGTAATTTTCCAATATTTGCTTTCACTGGACTCTTGGGATAATTTACGCATTCAAAACGGTCTTCAGGAACATGTCATTTGAACTTGCTTGCTACTGAAGATGGTACATTCAAGTCTCTTCAAGAAGTTCATGTAGATGTAGCAATGGAAGCCAAACGTGCTTTCCAGACGTCAACCTACAGAAACTCTTGAGGTGCTATTTCTGTGTAAGCCTTTCATTGGGACATCAAAGTGAATGATGGCCCTTGGAGTAACATTTAGGGGCCCACCTGCATGGGCTCGTCGACTTGTCCTGCTGTTGGATAGTCTTGAATGTTGAGTTGTGATTGGCCATCTCTTCACCGTCCCAAAGATGTTATCACCATAGTAATGACGACACTTATTGTGCTAACACACTGACTCTGCAAACGTATCGCTTTCCGGATGGGTACCACAGCTCGAATCATCTGTGATTGTCGTCTCCATTTCCGTTGCTATGTCATCGATAGACTTTGCCAAAATCTCCAGATAATCCTGTAAAACGTTTAGAGATAAGCATGAGGATAATTCCTCAAAAGGTTATATAAATAGACTCCCTCCTCCTGCGTTTGGTAATAGTCCTTGGTCCTTGCTGCTTCTGAATTAAGATTTCCCCCTCTCTCTCTCTCTCTCTCTCTCTCTCTCTCTCTCTCTCTCTCTCTCTCTCTCTCTCTCTCATGAAAATGGATGAAAATGGATCAGTAAGTTTCCCAGAGGAGTTTCACCGTGAAAAGACTTTTGGATCGATTTTGGAGCGAAAGATGAATATTGACCTACCTTGTCAGTCATGGATGACAACATCCTGTCAAACTCAGCTCTCAGTTCTGTAAAGGACGGTCTGGTATTTGGATTCTCGTTCCAGCACCCAAGCATGATATCGTAACTGAAATAATCCAAATACAATGTTTGTAAGTATATGAATATCAGTCTTGGTTTTACATGACGTCATCAAATGCTAGAAAGTAAATTTCAAATCACTAAAACCTGGCTCTTTAGTATTTTGTATGCATCATAGAATAAAGAAGTAGTCCCTGAAAATTTGGGCTTTTTCTGTTGTCCAGTTTTTAGTTTTTATCAAAATAAGCCAATTAGATATAATTATAGCATGATTTTAAGCCGCCATGCTGGTACGTAGTGGACAGCCGTGGTACACCAACATGGCAGCCCATACATTTCTTACTAAAATGTCGGCGTATTTCATTGCTCATGTCTTTTAAACGAAAACACATTTTAATTCCAAACTTTGCAATATTACAGAGTTTTGGATACTCATCTTGGCACAACCGTCCCGAAGCCACGTGAGTGAAAACCACGATTATACTTACAGTTCAACTGGACAGTTCTGTGGCATCTGCATTCGATATCCTGACTTGAGAAGATCAAAGAGTTTTTCCACAGGGATACCAGGGTATGGAGAGCCACCTATAGAAGTGTCAAAAATAAATAACTTATAAGGCGGTATTTGAAGTTCATATTATGTTATTATTGACTAAGGGCAGGGTCGGGCATCCAGGAAAATATTGGGTTCGGAACAAGCGCAGCGACATCCGACAGAATAATCGAGCAAAATATTTTCCCATCCGGCCCGACATAACTCAGACGATACACATTTCATCGCATGACTCTTTTTTGACCATTTTATTTCTCGTTTTAGACGCACGCTCGATGGTCCGAGTTTCCTGTTACCGTGACTATTTCCAAAGGTCTTCTTAGGAAAGCGCACGGTGCCAGATATGGATCATACGGTAAGATAAGTTATCTGATGATGCAATCATCAACATTTATATTTTCCGTATGTAGGATTTCTTAACTTTCTTTTGCTATATATTCAGTGTTTTGGGACGCTATAGGAACGTTTGTTATTTTGTCGGTTTGCCATACCTAGTGTAAAGATTTCCCATAAAAGTATTCCAAATGCCCACACATCACTCTGCGTTGTGTACACTCTATCAAACAGTGCTTCAATGGCAAGCCATTTAATTGGAAGACGCCCCTATAAAGAACAAAATAATATTATTATTTTCATCAAAACATTTAAAATAGTCTGAAGATAAATTGCAAAAGGTTTTCTTCCCTATAGACGTAAAGTTCTATTTTAGCAAAGCAATAAAATCTTTAACTATAGTGAACTTACATCAGTAGCCTTTCTGTAATAATCCATATCTCGCACGTTTCTCGCCAGTCCAAAGTCCGCAATTTTCATGACGTAATCTTCACCGACCAAGATGTTCCTGGCTGCTAAATCCCTGTGAATACACTAGAAGAGTTACAAAAAAATTAATGTCCTTCTGAGATTTACTGGCAAAACACAGTGACGATTTATTGTTTATGCGTCAAAGCATGCTAAGAATATATGATTGCGACAGCTACAAATTGTGGAGATTCTTTATCATAAACTAAACGCGATTTTGAGACGATGTTATCGGCTTATAACGAAGGGGAGAAAATATATTCGGCATTATATATATTTTCTCCAATCGCCCTCATTATAAGCCTACATTGTCGTCTCAAAACCGCGCCAGTTTTGTATCGCAATTGCAACTACTTCTTTGTTAAGAATAAAGCAAAACAGTTATCGTTTTTGATTGATTGAAAGCGAGATTCTCTTCAGCTGCAAAGTTGTTTTTCAGTCAAATTCGCACGCTATCACGCAATCACTACACCATCGAGCTCGCACGCAAAATATTTTTCACCAACTTTTTTCGCGATATTATTTAAAAAGTTATTAAATGTTTCCTGCTCAATTTAGAATTGTAATTTTTGGTTGGATTTGTGATTTTGAAAGAAGTTACTTGGGACAATCACGAACGGTGATTTTGAGACGACGTTATCGGAAAATAACACCATCCAGTGGCCAATCCAGGGGGGTTCCATGGGTTCCACGGAACCCCCCTTGAAGGTTTTAAGCCATTTATTGTCAAACATCGACAAAGAATAGAGTGTTATACACAGCTGGCTTTAAAAAATGGAACCCCCCTTGGAAAAATCCTGGATCCGCTACTGCCAACTCTCTGTAGTTCAAGATGATACAAGAATCGCGATAGTGCAGTCCAGCTTCACATACCTTTTTAGACGATAAGTACTCCATTCCTCTTGATACTTGGAAACAAAATGAAATAAAATCTCTGATGGTCAACGAGGGTTGTGATGAATAATTCGAGGAATCTGATCGTGATCTATGGTACTCTGACGGTCTTCTTTCCCTGAGAAACTGTCTTAAATTTCCATGAGGAGCATATTCCACAACTACGAATAGTGGGCCTGCAGAGACATACAGATGTAGGATACGGTCAGACGTGTCGATAATCGGATAACACTAGTAAGGTCAAGGGTATTTTTGGAGAAACAAGCTTTTCATTAATTGCTTCCTTAAGTAATTTTTCTATGGTCTTTCCCCAGCATTCTCTCCTCTTGCCTACACGATATATACAGCCGATAAACACCACTACCACCACTAGCACACAGCTCAAATACATATACAAATTGGGGAATTTGGCACCTATCAGTTCCTTCCCATTATCCTTATTAGACATCTAAAATAACTACTTTTTGTTTAAAACGCACTTCGTTTTCACAGGTAAGGAACTCACCGTCTTGCGTACAGGCACCTAACAGATTGATGATATTATTGTGTCTTCCAATAGTTTTCATTGTGTCCATTTCAGACAGTAAATCAGCCAGCTCGTTTTCTGTTGCATCAGCTGTAATTTAAATCATTTACAAAGGTAAGAATATTCGTTGTTTCAAGGAATGCTAGGAGCAGAAGAAAGCTAGGAGAATCAGATCAAAAGAGTAATGACACAAAAAATAACAGAGAAATCAGTCACGAAGATGTATCAGAAAAGACATTTGCAACACAATCGGGGTCGATTTCAAATGTAAAAGTATAGCTATTCACTTATATACAGAAGTTGTTATTCTTTTAATGGAGATCCACATGGATAATATATGATTGCTAAAACATTTTCACACCTTTTAGCATCTTGACAGCTACAGCAGACACACTTGGATGATCTGGTAACCCAACAGCTTCAGCCTTCATTACAAGTCCAAATGCACCTTCACCAAGTTGATCTTTGATGGTAATCTGATTTCTGTCTATTTCCCACTCCTCATCAAGAGGAAGCTCGTAAAAATCTGATGAAAAGACCAAGGACATAAATTCGGGTCAATTCCATTGTCATATTTTCGCTTTTCATCTCTTTCTCTTGTTCATTTCTTTTCTTTCTTTCTTTTTTCTTTCTTTCTTTCTTTCTTTCTTTTTTTGGGGGGGAGGTGGAGGGAGAGGAGTGGGGCGGGGGGGGGTGGCAGGGGGGAAGAGGAGGAATGTGTGTATGTATCTTGATGTTAATAGAACGTTTTTGTTTCTAGTCATGCCAAGGAATGCCTAGCCTTCGATATGCACACGTTTCCAGACGTTTCCCTCCAGCGAGGCTGGGCATGAGAGTGCACTACCGGAAACGTCTGCGTCGGAGGCTAAAGAAACTAAGTCTGCATGCCAGGTAGATTTCCCAAAAAGTGTAGCATACACTACTATTGCAAAACCTTCTCATGTTTAATATACAATATTCTTCTCTCCATTGACCATTAAGTTAAGTCCGGTGCAGACAAACGACACAATCAAAAACACGAAAAACGAATTCAGACTCAGTGAAGTACTCATTATCAGGGTTTGTCTTTTTTTACGTCCACTGAGTCTGCATGTGTTGCCTGCGCTAACTATTTTGGCGCAATGTAGTCTGATTTTGGAAAGATTTCAATGTAATGCAAAAAATGGTTTGCAGTTCTCTCTTTTAAAAACAGTACCAGCTATGCCTCTTTCTATTCTTACCTTCAGTAATATTAGAATCCAATCTCGATGACACTCCCGACGAAAATCTTGATCTATAACTTCCATTTCTTCGTATCAAAGGTGTAGACGAATTCGCCGAGCTCGATGAATTAATTCTAATTCGCGTGCTGGGATACTGAAACGTTCTATTTGATAGCTCAACATGTGTTGGGGTATTGGGCTCTGATATTTGTGTAGACAAAGATTGGAAAAGCTGCACGTCTGGAAGATGGATCTCAGTAGGTTTCTCACCCTTCTTGCTTTTACTTCCAACTTTACGACGATAGATTATGGAGAATATTATTACCAATATCACAACAAAGAAGAGAAGACCAACAAGAATAGCAATTGCTCCTTCATTCAATGTTGAATTGTTTGGGGCTCCATGAATGTTTGTTAGTTTGGGTTCTGTGATGTTAAATGAAGGCACTGAAGGATTTGCACCTGATCCATCTACAAGAAAAGAATGTAAGTACAGAGTTAAACAATCGATTAAGATAGCGTTGGCCAACAATGATCGTTGATGGTGTACTTCAAAACTTAAAAAGTTTTTATTTTGGGGATAATACTGCACTGAATGCTATGAGGTACTAGACCAACAATTAGACCTCTAGGTCGAATGAATTACGAGTCAATAGCCCATAAGCCCGAAGGTCCCAATGACCTATTTGAATCGTAGTCCATGAGGCCGAGAGGTCCAATTGTCTTAGTATAAACCAACTAGTAGTCAAACTTCAGGAAGGAAATTAACTATTTTAATCGTTTTATTTTGCAGAAAAAGGCAGATAATCTAAAGAAATATCACCGAGCGCGCGCTCGTGTGATGGCAAGTGACACGTGACACTTGACACGTGTGATGGCAAGCAAACTTCATTCAAAACACATCAAAATTATCTACTTTTTTTCACAGACATGTGCTTTAACAATGGAAAAAAAATATTTTTAAGTGTTTAGCTATATTAGCAAAAGAAGATTCAAGAAATGCTTATTTTCAAATTGCAAATTTGAAAACCCGGGCCACTTTGACAAAGCTCGCACTTCGAAGTAAAAATTCATTCAGAAAACAAAATTCATTATTTTCATACACAGTTTTTGGTCATTTTGCTTCCTTTATACTTGGACCTTATTAGTTAAAAGACACTCTTTAGCACTAGGCTAAACAGACACTACGCACTAGGCTATCAACAACACACGAACCAAGAAAAGTTTGCTTTTTCGCTGCGTAGCCAATCAAAATGCAGGATTTGTGATAGACTACTAGCTGGTTTATACTAATGGAAAAAAGAACTCAGCGAGAAAAGGTAAGCATTGCTAACGTGTACTTACACACATTATTTGGCACAGGTGCTGGAGTGACCACAGTTTTGCCTACGAATGCACTGGTGTAATCCATTCCAATGTGGTTACTGACGGCACAAGTATACAACCCTAAATCTTCTTCCGTGACATTAACAATAGTCAGCATAACTCCGAAATTCTCCCCAGATTTGACTGTTTGATAATATACAGGATCTATCAAGTTGAACGATTTATTTTCAGTTTTAAGGTCCAACTTTGGGTACGTAGGGGGAACTTTGTCCCATTTGATCCATCTGAAATCAGGAAGAGTGCCACTAACAACAACGATACAAGTCATGGTTGCATTTTGGCCCAATTCGACGCTTGTGTTCTTTGGGAGATTTCTTTGTAAGATTGGTCTAGAACGAGGTTTAGCTGTTGAGTTCAGAGAGGATAACAACTTTAAAAATGAATTCTCAAAAAAATCTTTCAAAGGGTGAATGTACAACACTTACCAACTACATGAAGAGTGTAAGTGTGGTTAATAGACCCATACTTGTTCGATACTATACACGTGTACTTTCCATTATCGTTTGGCACAAGATCCTTTAGTCTCAAATACCATAGTGTTGTGTTCATGTAAGGGTCCAATCGTCGTCGCTGAATTTTCTTCCCATCTTTAAGCCAGTTGTACTTTAAAGGTTTTGCACCGGTTGCTTGGCAACGCAGGCGTGTGGAATGTGATGCAGGCCAAGCGATGAAGGCTCTCTTCATTTTATCCCAATCAACAAATCTTGGAGCTCTGGGATCTAGACAAAAATATACAAAAGGTAATTTTAACCAGTATCTAAATTAATGTAATTACAGTTTGAAAGCTGTCAGGCAGGATAGAAACGTTAGTTAATATGCATGAATATGGCTGTAATGTGGCTCTATTGTCTCGATATTATCAGCGCGCCCTATCAGGTTAGTATTCTTCATTGAAAATGGAACTATAAGCCATTAACGAGATAGAATGAAAGTTTAAAATCCCAATAGATACACTTCCCTTACCACACACAAAGGAATCAAGACGAGGCTACGTGCATAAAGCTCAGTCATTCGTGACAAGACAAAAGTTTTAGCATGTAACCTCGTTCTAAATCCTTTGTATGTGGCAGGTGAAGCATATCTCGGAACTGGTCTATTCATTATTTGAGTGAGACCTCAAGTCATCTGCACATGCTGTTCGAGACTTCAGGTCTGAGCGTTCGGATGGCACTTGTGTGAAGAATCAAGAATCTTCGAAATAGTAACATGGAAAAGAACGCTCATGAAGAACAAGGAGGGAATTAAGAAAATGGAAAGATGTGAATAGAATGCAGTTGAAAGGAATTCATGTCTCCGCAGACGACAAACGGAAATGCGTCTGTATTGATGTCAAACTTTATGTTTCCGGTACATGAGACAGTACCACAGAAAGCTTGGGTATCAAATTCTCAGGATCTTTTACTCGTCAATTCTCAATTAAACCAAGAAATTCGGTCAGTTTTAAGAAGATTAAAAATCCTCTTTGAGCTTACCTCTTTTGGGTGTTTTGTTCGATATCGCTGTGCTCTGATTGGCAGTGTCTGTTGGAAGAAAAAGTTAAGAACATAAGACACGTGCCAATTAGTTTAATATAATACGTCACTAATGCTTTATATTGATATTGCCCTATCACGGAGTCTACAATACTTTCTGTTAACTAAATACAGGGAATTCCCCATCAATGGGCTACTTTCTTACCAATGAAAAGGACAAAGAGCAGGAAGATGACATCCAGAGCAAGAATTCCATGTTTGACAAACTCAATCCGTTTCAATTTGGTCACGATCATCTTACTAAACTTTAAGTCCCTGTAAAACGCCTTACTGATCACGGATAGTCTTTCTCCCTGACATATGGTCTCCAGGAAACCACAGCAGAAATTATCAGGCTGCTTTACTGAGAAGGAAGTCTTCTAAACATGACATTTTCGATCACCACATAGTGAACATTCGACTACTCTGACACTGGTCTGAGATGCATTCCATAGCAGTACGAATTTGATACGCATACATTAATGTCAAATCATCGCCAGCATTTCTCGATTGCTAATTTTAACTGGCTGAGCAAGTGAGTGTCGATGGAGGAGAGCAGACGAGTCATTCAGACAAAGCCTCACAAAGTTTGACAATTAACATGACACGACGAGTTTTCGACCAAAAACACATATGCTCGCTATAAATTACCGGTATGTTTGCTGTACTTTTGACTGGATAAACAAATACGCACAGTAGTGTCCCAGAACATACATGTTTTCTTAACATGGAATCAATTGATAAGCGATGAGGATAGCTTACGCTAGCCAAGGTTAAATTGACTAATCTACACAAAAACCTGTCGTTCAAAGCTTCCACTATGATCTTTATTGACATAAAGTTGGCAAAGTTGACACAAATATTGCAATAAAACCATGATTGTTCAACCCGGTGATAGCTTCAGTTGTCAAAAACGTCTTTAAAAAAGAAGGGGGAAAAGAGAGGAAGGAAGGAAGAAAAAGGAAAAGAAAATAGCATTTTCAAAAAATAGGTAGAAAGGAAGAACACAGGAAAAGAGCATCAGAATGATGAATAAGAAAGGAAGGAAGGAAGAAAAAGAAAGAAAAAATAATAAAAAGCGAAAGGAAGAAATGGAATGGAAAATGAAGGAATAGAAAGGGAAAGGCAGGAAAAGAAAAGGAAATATTCTCTTATTGAATTCAAAATAGAACGTTCGTTATAGTTATTTCTCTTTGAAATAAATAACTAAATTTGTTATCTTGAATACACTGTGATAAAATCCAAACAAAATATCAAATAAAGAAATTTGGACCGCCGTCAGGCTCGAATTTTCAGCCAGACATTTTTTTTGTCTGCAAAATTATGTGCATTTGCACTAAGAAAGCAGGGGAAATAGTACAGGAAATAACAGGGAATTCAGATGAAAACGAATATACAGGTCATACCGTTCATCTGTCTGGAAAGAGTTGGTAGTCGGCGTAGCCTGGAAGAATCTGTAGCCTTTAGGAAATCTTCAAAAAGAAAGCAATGGCTTCAGTCAAGAATGAACGAAAGCACGGAAATATAGTTGGGACAATAATAGAATACCCAGATTACCGTTCCTCTAGCGTGCAGGGCTTGGTGCCAAGAAGTACTACTTTAACTAAACAATCTTCTGTTTTCCAATCAAATTGAATATATCAATGCACTAGTTTCAAAATTACAAGCAAGTAATTTATGTTTGTTGTAGCTATAGTTTAGTTCTTAAGTTCTGGTCACATATTTTGGCTGCTGATTAAAAAGAAGTTCTCCCAATTGAGTTCCTCTTTCGTGCCCCAAAATGAGAGCATCTAGCATCCTGCCCACTTTAAAAGTCTTTATTTTATGACGCCAAATAGTAGTTGGTAGTTTTGTTATTCAGTTTTTATCTTTCGTTTCGTTTTCTGTTTCGATGTCACTCATTCATTCCGTGCAATTACTATGGGAAAATCATTTCATACAAAACCATGATATGACACGGTTTTTCTACTTGAAAGATAAGTACTACCGAGATATGAAATATGTTGGAATTAACGCATCCTAGGGGGCTTGCATGGATATTATTTATAAACCGGAAAACG
The DNA here is from genome assembly GCA_029948255.1 of Telmatactis stephensoni. NCBI lineage: Eukaryota > Metazoa > Cnidaria > Anthozoa > Actiniaria > Isophelliidae > Telmatactis > Telmatactis stephensoni. Next base: position 516,241 of record JALIZF010001728.1, on the reverse strand, counting down.
ATAAAATCTCTGTTAATATGTCACGATTGATGTTATAACGATAAGCTAAGTTGTTGGATTTGGGCCGTGAACTTCTTGCCATGAAGTGTTTGGTTATGGGCGAGTTTTCAGCTTGAATTCAGGCAGGGATTGATTTCAAAACTTCTATCTCATTAAAAGTGATTAATTTATGAGCATTTTCGTGTTCAAATACAAATTTCTATTGAATCTTCCATTAAACTAGAACCTTGATAAAATGAAGAGTGAAGGCTTAACCTCACATGTTGAAAACTGCTTGACGTTTTTGTAAAATGCTTCTGTCAAACATCGACAATCGGCACTTGATTTCTAACCCCACTTCAGTACACACAATATCAAGAAACTAAGGAGGGTAGTTGAAGGTAAGGAATGCGTTTATTCGTCACTACATGATGTCATCATGACGACAACATACATAGCAAAAGTTTCTCAGTTGATAAGGAAAATAATTTTAAAATTCTTTTAAAAAATTCCATTATTGTAAAGTTTACACCCTAAGATACGATCTAAGATGATCTAAGATCTACGATCTACGATCTATTTTGTCGTCTATATCTTGAAAACGCCCAATACTCATAATTTTTGTAAAATTATAAAGTCTATATAGTCAAGGCTATAGGCGGTGCCGTCTTACATTATTTTTTTGCTATCATATGTCGCCGTTTTCGCATTAGAAAAGTAAGATTTTGATTGCACAGAAAGTACAGAAATTTTCATTGTACAGAAATTCCTAACAGCTAGTACATTAACGTGGTAGGAGTAATCCCCACTTTAATCTGACGTTTACTGATGTTCAAGCATGGAACGTAGATGTAAATCAAAGATTCCCTTGGTTATTTTGGGCGCGTTATCGTAGCCGTTTTCAGCTCGTATTGGAAGTGAGTAAGCGCGCTGTCAAGACATTTGCTTACCTAAACATTTCAGCGCGCGCACTAAAAGGCGGACGAATAGCAAACAGCGAGCGCGAACGCGGTGTGACAAATTTTTGGTGAGCATGGTTTTCTCCCCTTGTCTTTGCTTTTGTTAATTTTCTATGTGAATAACTTTAGTCTAACTTACCGACGATACGGAGAGTGAACGTATGATTTAAAGATCCATAAGTGTTTGTTACTGTACATGTGTATTTGCCACTGTTCCTAAGACTAAGGTTGTTCAAATGCAAAGATACTTTTCCAGCAGCTCTTCCTATCTTCTGTCCGTTTTTTGTCCATTGATATCTTAAAGGTGCTGACCCTGTTGCTTGGCAATTGAGATCCAGTGAATCCGAGACTGCTTTCACTATAGAAGCTGTTTGCATTGGTTTCACAAAGGACGGCGTTGCTGTAGACGAATCAGTAAACTGGTGAGTTATAAATATTGTCATCACAGACATGCACTCCGGAGATAATCCATCTCCATATAACTATTTAGATATTTATTTGTTATAACTTTTGTTGCCATCATTTTTCCCTCGAAATGCGTTCGATTATTTTATCGACATTTTTATGACTGACATACATACAGCTTTTTTGCAAAAACTCTAACTCCTCAATATAATTGGGAGCATTGAGGGTAATAGCTGAATGAGCTTTTCGAATCGGGAAATTTACAGAAAAACCATGCAGCAAACAAGAAAGTTTATACAATAAAGATTTCCAACAATTTTATTTGATTAAAGCAAATCAGCAGAATTTTTGAAAACCATTCCTAAGTTACTGCTCGCGTTGAATCATTGGGCTGCTTTAGGGGATATTTGTCTGAAGAAATGAATTCAATATAATACAATGTAAAATATATAGGGGAAAAAACAAGCCAACTGAAGAACAACATCCCTTCCTTAATCAGTGGTTGGATACTGACAAGTGCTGAATGTGGGCTTCTGTCAGAGAACACGACAAGCAGTGCTTTGAGAGTTTAGGATTCGGAAAGGCTTAACGTTTTCTTAACCCTGCAAATACTTTTTTGCACTTATTGTTTGTTTTCTCTAAGAATGTTTATTTTGAACAGCATATTTTGATTTTTAGTCTAGACTCACAAAGCATAACATTGATCTCTGGCAAAGAACCTGGGCTTCCTGTGGTATTTCGTTTTCCTTACCTTTCACATACAGTTCCACAGTGGCATTGATGCTTCCATAATCGTTTTTCACAAGACATGTATAATGACCGGAATCCCTCCAAACAGTCCTCTTTATTTTAAGATAACGATTCTTTGCTATTCTATATTTCCTAGATGAATTCACTACTACGCCATCTTTAGTCCAAGTTGTTTTAGGGACGGGATCTCCATTTGCGGGACAACGCAAACGCACCGGTCTCCCAGCTTCGACTTCATATTTTTGCTTGATTTGACGGGTGAATTTGGGTCGTGACCCGCCTGAATAGAATAAAAATTTGCACTTATATTATTATTTTATAATTTCAATAAATGTACACAGACTTTTGCGTCTTAGCCAATAAGCTACAAATGGAAAAATAATTTGAATACAATTCATTTAACATTTTTATCACCTAAGAAGAATTTTATTATTTTGACAACTATTCAATCAACTTGACAATCGGGGGAGGGGAGGGGATGATCGTCAATGAAACTTTTATTCTCACCCCTGAAAGGTAACGTTCAAGCTATTTTTACCCTAAAAGGTACCAATAGAAATATAATCTCAATCTGGTACCGATTTGTCGTATATAACCTTGAGTACCCTTAAGAATACCATATTTTTTACTCAAAAGATTAGCCTGCCTACAAAAAGATACCACGATCGTCCTCTTCCAAAATATGCCCCTCCCCCCTTCCCGGGGAGAGTGTTAATATGTGTACATGTTTATGAAGTATTTTCGAGCACAGAAGAAAGGTTGTGCCGATATCATGCTTTTGCAGTAAGGCACGTTCTATGCTCATATCGTGACACTAGCTTTGCGCTAACATTGTTTGCATTGGATAATGTCCACCATTCTATAACATTCGAATATTATTTATCTTGCTGTATTTTATAAAATCACCAATTTTTCTCTAATTCTACGATAAAAATAGTTTAAAACGATAAAAATAGCAATGACTATTGCCACCATCATAAAGCCATTGCGGATAAACGCTTGAGCTGGCATTCAAGGATGATTACGTCAAAATATATGCAATCAATGGAAGGTCAAAGAACCCAAGGTAGTTTGAGATATGTAGATTGACCTCCTCAAAGACACTGTCAACACGAAGAACTCAACCAAGAACAATTGGATACATTTACTACAGATGGAGATCGGTATATGCAGAATTTAGAGCTACAAAGTCCAAATCAACAATTATCAACTATAGCAAACATTTTAAGTAGGCGAGTCAACAAACGAAGCCATTCCCTTGGGAGACGATAATGATTGAGAACAATACAATAGAATAGGTAAACAATATGGCGCGATAATGACATGTCATTTACATGTGGTTTCCACAACTTTTTTCCAGTGCTTTTTGTCAAGCAAACTTCGTACTTCAAAAGGTTAAGGAAACTAATAAAACTTGCTTGTGTTGTTGATGAAATGATGTGAAAATTGTAAAGAAAAAAGGCATATTTACACCAAGGTCACCCGAAGTAAACACCAATATATTGACCACCTTCCGCCTCAACAGGATATTTGAAAAGTTTGTTCAAGTTTAAAAAATGTAAATAACTTAAAACTGCATCAAGATATGCTTGCAGATATAATCTCTGATGTATTTAGATAGTAAATTTGAATAGAAAACGACATTACAACTATTTGACCTTGCTCACTCACAAGGGCTTGCATGTTTTCGATTTGCTTTTTACTTCAATTTTTGCTGTGCTTTGGTAACTGAGAACATGTTAAAATCATCGCCAACTAGTCAACAAGCAATTCAACGTGTTTCTTTTCTTTAGTCTCCATTCATTTAATAACTGGTAAAAATTCAACTAAACAAATAACAGCGTTGTAGCGCATCACTTCTGTATAAATCAAACAAACTAAAACAAATTTAAAACATCTGAGACGTTGTTGATTACAAATTGTTACTACAAAATTTATAGACCTAATTAGGCTTCCAGGACTGATGACGATTTATGAAAAGCTAAAAGGATGCACAGTCCAACTATATATGCACGTCAAACTGTAACTTTCTTTCAAATGAAATCAAGAAGTTGTAATTTGTCCTTCAAGCTTAACACTGGTGACATTGCGATATCATAGAAAAATCAAGTTCAAAAAACCTATACTTCGATTCAGCTGATAGAATCTAAGAGTGTTCGAATTTCCTTGAAGATTTGACAGGTACATTTATCATGCAGTCCCATACAATCACACAACGTGAATTCGACTAATCCAAAGGTTAATCCGTTGTATTAATTCAACTTTAAAAACAAAATTTTTAGTTGCTTCATGCCATTAAGTTTTCTTCTTTGTCTTTTATTGAACATCAGGTTTCAAAAAACTTCCACACATACTAGCTATATAATAGAACTTCGTAGGGATAATAAACAGTTTACAGATGCCAAAATATTTCTAAAAGTTGTTCGTATAAATTGTTTTTGAGGTACATTAGACATTCATTCACAGAAATGATGGACCTTGACAAAACACCAGTTTCAGAGTCTGCGAGGATTGAAAGCATATGACGGCATTCATTCCTTGTGGCGTACGTAGATTGACAAATCACAATGTTATTTTACATCTTGATGTAGGATAGCATTATCGCTAAGAGTTTACTGGTGATCACTAACAAAGACTACGTACTCGATAACAAATGCTCTTTGACTTTGGATTCTTAAGTTAGACTAGCTAGACGGCTGATGAACTAACTAGAATGTGCTGTCTGAAGCTCTGTTTAGACAAGAATTCGGGCCATCTTTTATCACTGTCAAACAGACTTCATAGTTCAAGGTTGAGCTAAGGTATTTCGCTCTCCCATGAATGGGTTATTTGCATTTTATTCTGTAAAATTCCTTCACGTGAGTCAATAGGCGGCTTGTGATGCATCTTCAAGTACTAGATACCCGAACCAGAAAAAAATAATGAAAATTCCGCTTCCGAACAGGAAAAGTATTTTTGTGCTAAAATTTCACAAGACTACACAAACCCAAAGCAATAAAATTATTGTATCTTTATAAAATGATGAATTTGGTTGAGAGACTTTGAGTTCATTTCAATGCTTCAATAAGAGAGCTTTCTTGAGAAGAAAATTGCGGATCTGAGTTCATATAAAATGAAAAGAACCCAAGACATTACCTAAAAGGTAATTCATTCTCAAGACGTAAAGAAATTCTTTGCTCGTGTTTTCAAGTTACTTAATAACAAGTTGTATAAGCTGAATTCGATTAGCGGCCTAGTATAATGACAACATGCAAAGATTTAATTGTCCTTCGACAAATAACCGAGTAAACACAATCGATAAACAGGATTTTACCAGCAATCATCCTGTCACAGAATGGCGTAAGAGATTTGTAAACATAACGTCCTAATGCAATAATCCTTAACCGCATAAAACTTCATTGTGGTTTTAGTTGAACTCCAGCGTTCAGTTTAGTGCCTGTTGTTCAATGAACTTTTCCACCAACATAAGGTTTTATACGCTCAAGCGTGACAAATATAACACAGCCAGAGAGACGGTATTATCTTACGCACCATCCTTATGTCAGTAGCTGTTAAACCCAAACTGAATATCGCTTCACTCTTAAGATAAAGTTAAGTACTTCAATTAGTAATAGTAAAATGTTTTACCTGGGAATGCAGGTGGTATACAAGCGGTCCATAACAACAAGATCCACAAAATGCGACTCCTTTGCATGTCAGCATATATCGCTTTATCTCCTTGACTGAGATTTAAACATCTTGTATTCTCGTACACAGACAAGCTTCTGAAAGCAAGCCACAAGTAAGTGGTAAGTTTCGGTCCTTTAGACAACTTTTATCCAAAGTTAGCAACGTGCAGGTAACTCCATGTTCTCCATTGAAGTAATTAGTGAAATACCACATCCGATGTAGGATCCACACATTTGATACAACAAAATGCTGTCGAAATGGCAGCTTTTTTAGCCGAAACCCGCGCTCAAATTTTTGTCATATAACAGGATAAATTACAGTTCACTTGAGGTTAGCTAAAGTTGTGTTGGTCAAGACAAATAATATTCATAAGTCAAAACGCATCACCGATGATTATGATTGGCGCAGTTTCTTTACGGTATGTTGGCTTTGAAATAATAGACTAAGTGACAATGTACTCCGCCTCTGTCAATCATTTTGGAATACAAAAGAATTTTTGAGAACACTTGCGCTTCCGGCACACGATGATGGAATAATTTGATGGTGAAGTTTGTTTAAAATGCTACTGATATTCCTCGAGATTATTTACAATGAGGATGCTAGCTAAAAGAGCACTTGCACCCCTTTTGATCCGCTCAGAAAGTCTTGCACGAGTAACCTTTTCATCTTGGATGAAAACCAAAACTATTGTTCAAAGAATTTGGGGCGTCTCGATACTCAATTACCCTATTGTCTATGATAAACTCGTCCCATCACTGATAGTGCGATAGGGCCAACATTTTACGAATAGAAAAGAATTCTCAATCATTTCCAACGAATGAACGCGAACAAATGTTCTCGACCTAGCCTCTTCAGTGTGTGTGCTTAACGGGGCAAATGTTGTAAATTAATCACGTATCGATTCACCTAGATTATCGAACCCTACTCTAAGTTGATATTTTCAGGGACATGTTTTTTGTCAAATCCGAACCCTTGATTATCTCATGGATTACTGTACTTGAAAGCTTGGCGCTTAACGTCTTGCCCTTCATTTTCTGAAGCACTGTACACTTCACAATCATACATCAATGATTCTCAGAATGGATTAGTTCGAGTTAATAAGATCAACATAATGTTTACGGACGTAGAACTAGTACAGGAAATGTTTATTTGTGTTTGTGTTGCGCGTTTAATGTCTGAACCTCGCTACAGGACGAGCGAGAGGCGGCCACATCATGGGCGCAAAACCAGCATGAGTTCTAAACATGCTTCATACCTTTTGTTACTGCGTTATTCGGCTCCACTTTCTGCACGTGTTTAACGATGTACCTTGTTAGTTCTTGCAAGATTTGATGCTGGTTTTTGTAGTACTAGAAGAGGGATTTCCGAGACTGGTCTTCAAGTTCTTGACCTATGCTGCTTTCTGTCGAGAAGAGAAGGCGTGTAGAATTGCGTTAGTTTGTGATGTTATCATATATCAACCGTGCAATTACTGAAATATTCCTTATGTTATCAATTAACTGTGAAAGTCCAAGAGCAAAACGATTTACCAGGAGTGCAAGGGTAACATTGGTCAAGATGAATGTTAACGTGCAAATTTGGTAGAAAGTATTTGTCTAAGGAAATTGATACTTTTATAAGCGAGAATGTTGCCTCGGGGGGCTTGCCGACTCTGATGCGAGTTAAATCTGCAAGTTTTGCCCTGTCAGTCTGTCAAATATCTCAAGCATTTTCGATGGCTCATCAGTCTTTATCTCAAACATCTATCACCAATCTATACATTGTTTCCATGCATAGACTTTGGCGGCAGTTTAGGTGCCAACCATATTTGCGGCCAAACCACGCAAAAAAAATGGAGAAAGATGAGTTTAAAGAATCTCGGATTGCTACTGATTTCAGATTATACATCCATGTGAATAAAATTAAACCAAAAAATCTAAAAAACCCCTGTCTATTAAAACATTCAAAATAAAGTTCCAGAGTCCTTATGTAAAAATGGCGCATTTTTATGATTTTAATAATTTCAAGTTTTGTATTTGTCTTAGTACTTTCAATTTGCACCTGATTGTACGCTGACAGTGATTTTCCCGGCTTTTTCGGTTTGACATTTGTCACACAAAACTCTTAGGGGGGGCATATAGTAGGGAATCTTAAATACTTGAATCTTGAACTAACTAACTAACTAACTAACTAACTAACTAACTAACTAACTAACTAACTAACTAACTAACTAACTAACTAACTAAAAATGAATAAATAAATAAACAAACAAATAAATAAATGAATGAATGAATGAATAAATAAATAAATAAATAAATAAATAAATAAATAAATAAATAAATAAATAAATGAATGAATGAATGAATGAATGAATGAATGAATGAATGAATGAATGAATGAATGAATAAATAAATAAACAAATAAATTAATTAATTAATGAATGAATGAATTAATGAATTAATGAATAAATAAATTAATTAATTAAGTGAAATCCTGAAAAAATCTTCAATTCACCGCATGACTAAATTATTATCTTGTTCAAAATTTTCATTAAGTTTTCTTTCGTTTTTAAGTCTCAGGCTCGTAACATGGTATATTTTCGTTCCACTGATCCTGGGTTTTTACAGAAATTTTGATTCCTGAGCCAATATTTTTAGAAATTTTTGATCCCTGATCCTTGGTGCAAAAAACTGAGCTGATCCCTGATCCTGACCCAATGTCCCTGATCCTCGATCCAACCCATTTGATCCCTGAGCCCTGGCCTCTGATCCCTGATCCTGGCCATAATTTGGAGCTTGATCCCTGATCCCATATACCATGTTACGAGCCTGTAGTCTTGTAGTCACTAATATTTCTTTGTTGCAGTGTTAATGTAGTTTTTCATTATTTTTAGGGATTAATAGTGTGATTTGGCGTCTATAGCTGCATAAAGAGTTCCATTTGAGAATGATACGTAAAACCAATTCTATACAGTCACAAAAACCGAGCCAACTTGACGAATTCTGCTTAATTTTGAGATCAACGACTACATATCCTGTGAGTCAGAGGAGGGGAGGAGGAGGGGGGAGGAGGAGGAGGAGGAGGGAGGAGGAGGAGGGGGAGGAGGAGGAGGAGGGGGAGGAGGAGGAGGAGGGGGAAGAGGGGAGGAGGGGGAGGGGGAGGAGAAGAGGAGGGAAGGGATCGGAAGAATGGATGGACTCTATGGATTGTAAAACTTTACAGCCTTCACAGTCTAAACATCAGTACTTTCGTCAGAAAGGAAATGACAATTTCTGAGACCTCGACCTTTGTCTAAAGGTTCTATCCCCCCTCAAAAGGACCTGAATTCAGACAAGTCTGCATGGGTGTCTAGCCTAGTCTTACTGTTAGGTACAACATAGCCACGTGTGGCAAGTCCCGTAATAAAAAGGAACAATTTTGTTAAGTACCTGCAAGCTGTGTACTTTTGTACTATTTTTGTCCAAAGGATTAAGTTGTCAAAACCCAAAGCTTTTCTCGTGTAGTTGGATATTGTTATTGCAGACTAATTCGGATTTTAGTGTCAAGAGCTTGCCTAATTGGACGTGAAGAAAAAAGCCTTTCAATCTTCGTGGATTAGTTGTCGGATTCCCGGGTAGAATCGTGTGTCATCTCAACGTGATAAATTAGTAGCTGAGTGACAAAATGGACTACAGGGACTATCTTGAGGCAAATTGAAAATACGTGAAGTCTGAGTAGCTTTAGTAGTCAGCTTTAAAGTGTCTGCATGCATAACCACAATTTGAATTTTTAATAACCGCGCAAGAATATTATATCTAGTGTTTTTTGTGTGTTTTAATTTGCATTTGCAAATTTCAAGGGCTTAAACCTCTGAAAGATGTTTTTATCCATTAAACCACAAAGCTTTTCCATTCATAAACTGAAACGATTATAAAAATTGCAAATTAGGAGAGTTAGGGGCACTTAAAGGAAGAGTATCCAATATACTTTGGACGGTGATGTTCGGAAATTTCTATTTTCACCCAAAGATATTTTTATCCCAAAAAGGTTACATTAAAACATACAAAATCCCAAGTGACGTGGTACCTTAAGAGTACCATTGTCTCAGCGTGAAGTCTATATATATGTACCTATAAAATGTACAAAAGGTACGATGATCATGCCCGTCTGAAGCATATGGAAGATATGGAATCAGTGCTACATAAATAAATTTATCCAGAATTGTCAGTTCAGTGAAATAGTGCATTAGCTACCTGCATTTCCGCTTTACAACTACTGCAAGACTGACTGGTCGGTTTATTTTGAGTTCTCCAGCCTACAAACAAGCCTTAAATAAATCTCGTTCAGATTGATTAAGAGAACAATCACGAATAATTCTCCAGGCAACGTGTCAGTTTCTACTTCTAATTACCTAATGAAATGATTTAGAATATTTGACCTTATATTGATGGTGTGAAAAAACATTGCTGGAGGTTTTTCAGCTGCCCGGCTGTTTTTGTTTAATGCATATCTTTCCTTATCACTGATATTCTTTTCATGCAATGATGGACTAAACCCTTCTCGTTTACTTTTAATTTCTCTTTTTATACAACTATGCAATTTAAATCATCCCTTTTGAAATTTATGTCCTGCTTTTCCTTCAGCTTCTCCTCTCTCTATATCATTACATTTCATGCCTTTTTCCACAACTCGTTTCGATCGTTTAATTAATTCTTCATTAAATTTACCAGCATTTTTCTGTGACTCCTACTGAAGAGTGCTATATCTCTGGTTATTAGGGTCAATGGAAGTTTTCACTGGCTTATTTCAGTTATAAGGTCCTATCTTTGCACTTAACTTGTTAAAATCATGCAATATATTGTAGACAGTATTTTATTTATAGTGTCATCATTATCATTCTTTTTTTCACAGGTTATAGGTTTTGTTTAATTGCCTACTACTATAAAACCTACTAAATATTGAGTTTTAAAGTGACAAATCCCTTAACAACGCTACTGGCGGTGTACACAAACGTTACAGACACTTTATCTCATGGGCGTGAACGGAGACAAGCTCTAATAGTATTTGAATGAAGAGGAACGTTAGCCTAAATCTCTGACTAGATCATTTCGCACTCATCCCTCTTTTTTGAGACAATTTCTCCCTCTCGATAAAACTTTCCTTGACGCTTTTATATACTAGGATAAAACCAATGTAGTATGTGTGTGAGTTCTTTTAGCCATTTACGGCGCACTTGCATTTGAGTTCAATTAGTATAAATCTTGCGATTGTTCGTTGACATCTAATGAGTACATATGTACGTAAGGGTTCAAAACGTTTGAAAACCTCGTTTTAGCTAGGCACCTCGCTCAGTACTAGAAACTTCAAGGTTAATAGCAAATTTGAGGCCAAACATTTGTAATATTTATTAGGGCATAGTTAATCTACCAACTAGGTGGCCTTTTCGCTTAAGGTTCGTTTTGACTGTTAGAAAAGCTTTTCTGAACATTTCCAGAAAAATCCACGTTATTCGTTTGCAGGCTCTTCTCAAAACAGACTATTTTCAAACATGCGCATTATCGTATCGCGCCAATGTTTTCATAATTTTCAGTTACCTGATCACTTCTATCCATTAATTTTCAAACGGATAACTAACATAAGCTATACAAAATTACAAGCTCTAAGATCTAGTGAGACCCTCTGGGATGTCTGTCAAAGGAAACTAAAAATACTTGAAAAAGTGAGTGTTTTATTAAGCAATTAAGCATGTCAAAGTGTGCTATTTTTCATCACCCCAAGAGTTATTCCATTTGATACCGAAATGGTTAAATAATGCCATAGAAAATAAAGGAGGACAAGCAGGCTGCTGAAATTACATAAATATAGTGGACACAACATAGAAAAAAATCCTAAGAGTTGTGATGATTCGACGCCTGTTACTGAATATAAAGCTATACAGTTAAAAACAGGAGCACGAACTTTTAAGATACTACTTAGCATTTCCAGTAAAGGTTAAGTCGAAATATCCCCGTAGCTGGGATAAATAACATGTTTGTCTTCTTTTCTATTGGAGTACTATAAGGACGTTATTTTTCGCTCTTTTTTGTTCCCTCGTTAAAAATATTGCTTTGCTTAGTTCAAAATGTATATAGTCATATCGCCTTTTCAGTCACGTGACAGTACTATTTTCTGGCCTGTAGTCCGTAGAATATTAACTTATTTTTTCTCCATTTGTTTTAAACACATGTATTAACTATATGTATAGGAAATCGCATAAACCTGAGTGCATTCGGGATTTATGGGCCCGCATGATGCTTTGAAAGAGAACAAAATTGCACGAGCCGTAGGCGAGCAATTTGGGAATCCCGAATTGCAAGAGCGGTTTATGCGATTTATTTTATTTCTAATATTCTCAGCAAAATATTGAAAAACAATTAAAAAGAAGCGCGCGACAAACGTGCACAAGACACAACTAGCATTTCAATGGCTTCCTGTCTCAGCTTTTCAAATTTTATTCAAATAATGAAAATAGTACATGAAAAAACCTTGTTAAAATGTTAATACATAATTATGGGCTCCTGTAAATATATGTTTAAAAGTGTGTGTCTTTATAAACTTCACAGACTGCTATTAGGAATCAAATAGCACTCTTTTACCTATTTATGCATTTGCTCAGGACCAATTAGAATGCAGATATTTTGTTGAGTATATTATCCAATAAAGGACACATATTGTACAAACAATCATTCTCAAAAGTTGGTCTTAATTACAAATTTCAGTTGTTCATTCGACTTGATGATTTTTAGTACACTATTCGTTACGCGTTGCACACAAATTAAAGTCAGTCTACGAAACCGTGTCGGAAACTGAAGAAGAATAAAACGGCCGACTTTAGAATTCAGAGAAGGAGAATGTCGATCAACCGAATAAAAAAGGCGAAGATTCATTCATTTCCTTAAAGAAAAAGAAATTATACCACTTTTGTCACACATTTATAATTAGTTGCAAAGTTAATACCCCCAAAATTTGAAGATTCAACTTTGTAAACTAGGGTTGCTAGGGCACGCCCGAGACCCCCTGTGAAACATAAATCTGGCTGTACTTCGTTAGTGCAATACATCTTACCAGTGTCAATAAAAAATTGCAGCATTGTAAAGCGATTTCCTTCAAGTGACATGACAGTACTATAATTTAGGGAGCCAATCACTCACATCTTAGTAGCCTAACTGGTCTAACGGTTAAAATGATGAGTAGGCAACGTGTTGGGGTTGAAAGCCTGTTAATGGCGCCGCAGCTAGGCACCGCGATGAGGAGCCGGAGGCCTTAGCAATGAACATGAATGCATTGAATCAAAATCAGTGCATCAGGAAAAAGCCAGTTTAATAGCGCCATGAGAGCTAGCAAAACAATAGCCGCTAGCTCCAGTATATTATTAAAGACACTGCATGCCTCAAAAGCGCTTGACATCCTCTACTCGTGGTTTAGTTTGTATTTGTTGGTCATTGAAAAAACTTACAGGCTACTGATATTTGTCAGGGTCTATTTTCGAAACGTTTTTGCCTAAAGCTTACATTTGGGGGAGATGGAATTTTTAGATTGATCTCCAATACAGAGAGCGTCGTTGTCTCTCAAAACATTAACTGAGTTCATTTTTTTCAAAATCGATGATTGATTTTCACGATTTTTGTCTGCATCTAAAAACAGTTCACCATTCCAAGCCCTTGCGGTTTGTATGCAATTGCTATCTATTTTATTGACAAAACTTCGAGATATTCAGGGTAGAAGGATTGTATCGGTAGGTCTCAATCAGCGGCATAGTTCTCATTCGCGTCTTCATCAGTCTAGGAAATTTTCACTCAGCATAATATTTAAGAATCATTCTGCAAGACCATGTTTGTTCTCGCTTGTTCGTAAGATTGAGCAAAGCTGCTATGTGATGAGAGATGGAGTTTGAGAAAATAACATTTTGGTGATTGTAATAGATTGCTGATAATAGAAGAGTGCTGTTTCCATCAGTCTACTGATGCCCTCCAGACATTTTATTTTCAGTGAGCTTTTAATCTCGGCTACTCTATCGAAAACAGCGTACAAAAGACATGCAAAATTTCATAAACTTGTTTCCCGAAAGGAAGATCTGATTTGAAGTCTACTAGATCACCTTGACATATCGGCAATATCTACTAAATTGTTCTATTTATTCAAGACATATTTTACTCCAGATGGCGTAAAGGTCATTCCCTAAGGGAAGAGCAGAAGCATTCTTGCTGAACCTCGCGTCCAAAAAGAAAGATAAAATTGCGCAAATACCATCAAAACCGCAGCTTGAGAGAAAAACTTTCAAAAAACTTCCACAGACATACCATCGCTTCTTTCTAAGCTACATATTTGTCTACTTAGCAGTCATTGAGTGCGCGCTCTGATAAATGTATGAATTGCGGCACGATTCCAAATATAGTTCATAGCTTTCTGTAGACAAGTGCCTTCAAGTCTACCCCCAGCTGTTTTCTAAGCGATTGCTCAATTTCTCTTGCATTACAAAGCAGCCGCTTATAACTGTCCTCCATGTTCTCATTATATGTTCGAACAAAAAGTGTGTTGTCCAGTTCTCTTTTAGATACAAGCACAGTGGTCTGCCTGGAGAAGAGTTGAAGATTCTGGACCGTTTTTAAAAACAAAAGGTTTCTTCATTATGATTCTACATTTCATTCATTTTAAAGCAATCAGAAACACATTTGATTGTTAACTTATGAACCCTAAGATTCCAAGCATCTTGATTTAGATCATAAAAGTCAGTGTCAAGACTTTTTTGAAATACTTTTTTGGAGCACGATTTTTGAAGGACTGTCAAATTTTCCTATATAGCTTTTTAAATCTACGATGAACTTGTTTCTTCCGTAGGCTCGAAAACAAATGGAGTGATCAGTCGAGTCTCTATGTTTTGACATAAAAGAAATCAATCTGATTGGTTACTGAAAAGCCACATGAAATTCATTAATGCATTTGTGGTTTTGGAGACTCACTTTCTAGGCCACCTGAAAATTATCGTTATAGGTAACGGTGCATGTTACCCCCGCAAAAAATAAAGTTGCAGTTATTAGTCAGTGAATTTAATGCATCCCGATTTTTCCCTTAATTTCATAGGCTAGACGTGAGTAGATAGAGCCAGACCACCCCGCATAAACTAAATATTGTAAGCGAACAAGTAAGGCAACCTCTCTACTGGGTCCACCCTGGTGGCACAGTGACCGTGGAATAAAAGAGGTGGCTGTTATTGGCGGAGTTTCGACAGTTTATAAGCCTTGGCTTACACAAGTTCGTGCAGGGCTTTAATTTGCCTGACCGCAAGACACGGAGAGAGCTTATATTCCGGAGAGGGGGGGGGGGGGGGGGGGGGGGGGAGAGGGAAGGCGTATAAATGGACTAAAAATCAGTCATTTTCCCAAATGGGAGCTGATCAGGCATATTTAAAGTTAAAACAAGGTCTTAAAAGAACATTTCCTATGTAATTTTTATCAAACTATGTATCATTCAAGTGTCTGTACAACTAGTGCTGTTGTCGAAGGTACTTCAACAGCACTGTTGAACAATAGACTGACCTGCATTATTATACTGTCTTTTCTAGACGGTCCGTACCGCATGGGAAGTTGCTTTGTCACGGAGAGAGCTTATATTCCGGAGAGGGGGGGGGGGGGGGGAGAGGGAAGGCGTATAAATGGACTAAAAATCAGTCATTTTCCCAAATGGGAGCTGATCAGGCATATTTAAAGTTAAAACAAGGTCTTAAAAGAACATTTCCTATGTAATTTTTATCAAACTATGTATCATTCAAGTGTCTGTACAACTAGTGCTGTTGTCGAAGGTACTTCAACAGCACTGTTGAACAATAGACTGACCTGCATTATTATACTGTCTTTTCTAGACGGTCCGTACCGCATGGGAAGTTGCTTTGTCTTGCCTTAAATCGAAAGCCGGAAAAGAGGGGAGGCTTGTAATTAGGAGGGCTTATTATTGGACTATCTTTAATTTTAGTTTGCGGTTATAATATGGCTTATAACGGGGGAAGTTTATAAACCGCAGTTTCATGGTACCTTCACATGGACAGACAGACCTATATATACAGACAGACCTATACAGACAAAGCAGAAAAATGAAACGAAGAAGCAATAGGCGAAACTAAAGAGATTGTGCTGCTATACCTTTTTAGAGGATAAAGTCGTCCCACGTTTAGAGGTTTTGTGAATTTATATTCCTAAATTTTAGAGATCCTTCAGCTCTTGTTCTCCTCTTCTTTGTGTTGGGGCATATTATCTTGGTATACATACATCAAACTCTAAATAACTGAAATAACGTCAATGTATTACATTACGATAATGGCTTAAACAACGTTACTTTGCCTCGGGAGTACGGAAACACATGATCTACAGGATTGCCGCTCTCAGAAGAGGTAATTACTTTGTTAGCCTGTTAGTTGACATTGACTTCCGAAAGTCAAAAGTTTCATTCCTGCAAGTATATTTAAGGAAGAATACAGGGTACATTTCTATTTTGATGACGAAAGCTTGCCATACTTTATGCACTCGCATTGTTAATATTCTAGGCGGATAGCAATCGGGTATAGGCCCGAGTAGTATATTGTTACTAGTGCAAATGAATAGAGAGTATACGTCGAGTGTTGTTATTGGTTAGTGGTTGCTGGTCTGATGATGCATCTTCTTTCCATCTCCTTCAATTCACTGATTGAATCTTTTGTACTCTCTATCTCTCTATCTCTTTATTTCCTCTGTGTGTGTGTCTCTTTTTCTCTCTCTTTCTCTGTTTTTCTCTCTTTCTTTCTTTATTATCTTTCTCTTTCTCTCTTTCTTTCTTTCTCTCTTTCTTTCTTTCTTTCTTTCTTTCTTCCTTCCTTCTTTCACTCATTTTGCCCCTCCCCTTCCTTTCTTTCCTAAAATCACTCCATTCTTTTTCTCTTTGCTTGTCTTTTTATTTTCTTCCCTGTCCACTTTTAAGTAATTACAGTTGATCTAGGTTACTGGCTTTCTTCCAGTACTCTTTAAAAAGCGTCAGCTTCTCAGTCAAAGTAGCCGCACAGCTGTCCAACAATTTTACTTTTAAATTACCGGTTAATCAATATCAGACGCGGTTTCACGTCCAAACTCCAGCACAGTATACGGAGGTTAAACAGGAAATCAATTACGTCTTTTTAGGCTTGCAGGTTTTAGTGCAAATCTTTGATAATAGGAAGGTAAGGTAGGGAGAGGGGATACAATCCCTTTATAGACCATTTTCGAGAATGGTACCGCGGTTTTCATATATCTTTCAAAGCAAAATGGTAATCTCTAGTCAAGGTCTATACTAAAATTTTCAAGCCTTTAATATGGATTGTCTGGAGAGTAAAAAGGTAACCCTTTCTTGTATTTTACAGTGTTGTAATTTGCAAAACAATACATCTTTGAAACGTGGCTGAATGCGCATGCGCAAAGGAAGTACGCATAGTAAGGGTGAAAGAGAATGCTACTTCACCTTCCATATACCCCCAGCGTGAAAAAATACCCCGTTCGGTCGGAACATCATGGCGTGTGTGTCTGTGTAGGAAGTGGGGAGGTGTATGTGTGTGTGGTGTGTGTGCAGGGGGGGGGGGGGGGGAAGGAGGGGTCAGATGGCAATACCCGCAGTAATTAATCGCCATATTTCATAGAGTGCCTTTCTCGAATAAACATAAACAGCTCTGCCCTCCTTTCAACCAGAACATTACACTATACAAGCGCCCGAGTGCTTATACAAAGGAATACATTGTGATAGATTAAACGTAACTTTATATGGCTAAAATGATGCAAACGATCAAATCATCGGGGCATAAAAAAGACATTTTTATAATCGTTTAAGCTCATGTATCCTAGGCATCATGCTGCTAAGAGGTAAGTTTATATCCTCTATAACCATTATTGCTATATTGGTGTATGTTATGTCTATTGTGATGGGTCAGATTACAAAATATCAAGGTTAATCTCGAAAAATGTGCTGAAGCAAGTCGTAAAATAAGAAAATTTTATGACGTTATTGTTTCCATGACAACGCATGGGCAGCCATGTTTTGAGTGTCGAACCTACAATACGGACCGGCCTCCATATTTTTAATACAGATAGATTGGTCTTGTATTTCCAAGGCGAAAATGGTACCTCACGCATTGTCTAAACACTTCTACCTTACGTGGAACTTAATAGACCTTTTCAGCTTCGTATGCAAATTGCCCATTTCAGACCACGTGACATTCCCTTGAGAATTGTTCTTTTATGATGAACATGATAAAATATTAACACATGAAAGAATTAAATCCCAAGAGTAACATCACATGATCTGAAATGGGAAAACAAACAACGAAGCTGAAAAGGTCTATTTTCACGTACTGCGAATTAAAAAAAAAAATTGAGAAGAAATTAAAGACCCACGCATAATCAAATACCTTAATTTACATGACCACAATAGGGTCGTGTATACCTATTTGCACAAACATCAACGCTTTCCAAATCGGCGAACTTAGAAGTTGACCGAAATGCCCCCTGGGTACACTAGTAATATATGGATTATTTTCATTTTTTATCTCAAACAGTCAATTATTAATCAATTAATCAACTTTATTTATGTGTCTATGTATTTAGCCTGGGGTGGCTGATTGGAGACACAATAAACTAAAAGAAATAATTAAAGAAATAATAAATAATCAAAGAAATAGCTATATCCTAAAATACACCGCACAAACAAATCTATGAATTCACTACCTATAACTACCTATAATCGCGTGTTTGGAATACCAATATAATGTGTTTCAATCGCTATTTGAATCGTCCACACGCTTCTTTAAGATCACCTAAACAACAATTTCTCAATGTTAATTTCGATCCGCAGTTTCCTTGTTACTCGTGCCCAGGCCGTAGGCCTACACGAGTCTAGGTTTAGCTTTTCTATCTATCAGTCTATCGTCAGGCAGGATTTTTCACGCGAGCCACGAACATTTAATAACCTAAATTCCTCTATAAATACAGTCATTGCGTCATAGCAGCTTCACGTGAGTCTAAACCAAGGTAAAATTTAAGCCTCTTCATTAGAAATTTAGGATCGAGACCGATAATTCCATGAGTTCAAATCAGCTTGCCGGCGAAGTAGACAAATATTCCGCTTCAATGCCGAACTCAAAACGTAAACGTAAACGTAAACGTGACATTAAGACACATTTATTTTTCCAGATGTTTGTGCAAATGGGTATGCGAGACCAAATAGGACAGAATACTCGATGAGGTGTGTCTAATTTATTAAGTGTAGTTCACACTAGCGTTGGAATTGGAATCGCAATCGCAGTGTGAACTAATGATCGGAGTCGGAATGAGAAGCAGATGGGCGACTGAATCGGAATCGGATCAGGTTTTCTTTTTCTTTTTGCTACTCCGATTCCGATTCCGACGCTTACGATCCAGTGGACACCAAAGCGTCAGAATCGGAATCTGAAGATTTTGGCCAATACCAGAGCTCAAACCAAAGCTATTTTGAAAACTCGCGGGAAAAACAACAAAGAAGCGTCTGCCGAAGCGAGGCTAATGTTTCTGATTGCGTTGTTTTGATTCGTACTAGATCGTTAGCTTCTTGTGATTACGATTGTGATTGCGATTCCGACGCTTTCGACGCTAGTGTGAACCATGCAGGCTTTAGAATAAAAGTACCGTTTGCAAAGGTATAGGTAAAGGACCTTGTTTAACGTCGGTAGTTTCTTTAGCTGAGCTAATCTTCCAGGAAGCCGACGGTGCGCTCATTTTACCCCCCTCTTTCCATCAGTGTTCCATTTTAAGAGTATTTAAAGCTACTTAAAGCTACACGGAAAGGAAATAAGTCGAAACAAGGATGCGAGGTCAGGACTGGGGATCGAACTAGGGACCTCTCGCACCGAAGGCCGCGCACTAACCAGCTGTGCCATCCTTGCTCCTTTGTACGGAGAGATTCGCGCCTTATTTAAGTCGCACTTTAGTAATTTACAATATCGATAGATTATATAGATTAAATGCTGACCAATGTACCATATAGTACAAGCCACCTATCTTGGTTAGCCAGACGTGATTATTTAATATAGGTGGCCTGTACCAAAAATCCCGTTTTAATCAAATATTTCTTTTAAACATGTAAAGATGTAAAACCTAAAGACATTGTATTGTACATAACGATGTGCTTATCGTAAACGAACATTTGCCTGGTTGTCTTACGTATTTTGTTGTTGTGGCGGTGGTTGTGGTTTCGTTGGATATCATTGAAAAATATCAATTAAAACCTGTATCAGTTTGTTAACTGCAGATCGAGAATAGCAATTTGTACGTGAAATGATCGTCAAATGTAGTTTCTTTTGATCCATTTTTTCTGATAAACCGCGAAAATTAAGTCTCGCGAAATATGCCCCTTACGTTTTTGCTCCTTAAGGTTGTCGCTTTTGTGTAGAGCCACGTATAGGGAGTCTCTCCTCTTCCCGCTCCCCCCCCCCTTTCTGTCCGCTCGCTCCTCCAACTCCACCGGAAATGCAATGGTTGGAAATACAAGGACGGCTGTGAAGCATATTGATAGACAATGACAAAATAACTTGCCAGTACCCATCGAAACTTAAATGATCGATTTTGAATGCACAGTTGTCAGCACCTTTCTAGTTTTAATCAATTTTACAGGAACACATTTTAGAGTGTAAACTGATAAGAGGCTATATTGAAAAATATGCTTTAACTGTAAAAATAGGAGAAGAAGAAAAAATGAACGATTCGAAAGATAACGAAATCAAAGAGAGAAGAAGAAGGAAGGATCGGAGAAAATGGAGAAAGAAAGAAGGAAAGAAGGAAAGAAAGGAAGAAAGGAAGAAAGAAAGAAAGAAAGAAAGAAAATTGTACGGGAAGAAGAAGGGAAGAAAATAAAAGAAGAAGAAGAAGAAAAAAAAAACGGAGCAACTTATTTTCATCAAGAACACTGCCGAGCATTTCCCGCGGCGAGGCGTGCACCCTTAATAAAGCTCTTTATTAATAGAATCATTGCCCTTGGTATAGGCAAGAATACATTTGCATTTAATTGAATAGATATAAAATGCTTTTGAAAATGCTTAAGTTTTACGAAGTGTGGCTCCCCGACCACAGTACTGCCTTTGAGCAACGAAACACGTTTCACATTCAGATCGTAAACTCATTTGATAATATAAGTGATCAAGTTTGAAAATCGTTCTACTGTCAAATCAAAAATATTGTTATTGCAATAGTAACAAGCATAATAATATAACCTAAGAAATTTGTGCAATTTGATTGGCTGAGAGCATTGGTATTTCAGCTTAATTTTGTAATTTCACATGTGAAAATTACAGTTTCCATGGCAACTGCTTTCTTTCTTTGCCAAAAAGGCTAAGAGAAAATGGCGGCCAGATCTAGATGGGGAAGCTTTCTCCCGCTAGAAGGAAGTGATTTCATGGAGACAACTCAAAAGTGAAATATATAATGAAAGGGAAACGGGTTTTGATGGGTATGAAGAGTTCGTTTTTCCTTTTTTCTGCTGAAAAGATGATAAGCGACACGTGAAGTGAAACGGTTTGTCAACTGAAAATAGCTCGTCAAACTGAAGGATTGACATGGCGGAAAAGTTCATGAAAGGTAATAAAAAGTTTTTTTCTACACTTATGCATTTATTGTCTCTTTTTTTCAAACGTAACTATGCCATTTTTAGTCACAAATGACAATTTGTTCGCGAGTCTGTTTTTCACTGATTGATTCAGTGAAGTCATTCAGACCAAATTAAAATCGAAAACAAAATTACTGGTTTTACATTTTCAATGTAGTTTTGACTTTGAATGATTTCTTTTTACTACTTGTCTTGAATATTGTTAGCTTTTCTTTTATCTGTGACAGGCTTGAAAGCTATGTTTTCACTTTTCGAAGTAGTTGAGTGTAAAGCGATTCAACCTCGCGGTTGTTTTTCATCAAATTTTCAGAAATTTCTTAGGTTATATTATTAACAAATAATAGCATGTTTTGTACGTGATATTTGGCATAAATACCACTCGTGATATTTCAAAATTGTCCCAAATTTCACTCGCCTACGGCTCGTGAAATTTTGTTTATCAATTTTGAAATATCACTCGCGGTATTTATACCAAATATCACTACAAACCATGCTATTACCTATACAAAATGAATTATCGAGAATACTGTAAATTATTTGAAACAGCCAGTCTTTTAATTAGAATACTTTGAGACCAGTTCAAGAGTGAAATACCATAGCGAAGCATTGATTTATAATTTGATGTGAAATGAGAAAATAAATGAATTTAGTGAAATAGGAAATATACCCATGAGATAAAGGGTGTAATTTTTATTCCGAATTGAAATACAGTAGCTAGCTAGATATTCTATGGCTAATGAATTTTCTGAAAGTTTTTCTTTAAAATCTTGTTATTTTTGATCCTTGCTTCAAATATGAGCTGAAATATATCAAAAAATTCATTCGCCTGCATTTTTTCCATTACTCATAGACAATTTTTTTTAGTTTTTCACCACTATTTTAGATTCTATTAATATGCCTGTCATATCAATTTGCAAAAACAATCTCTTAATTTCCTATCCTTTTAGTCTTGCTTCAGTCAGTACATCCTTTCCTGGCACACTTCTTAATTTGAAAAAAGAAAAAAGTGAAACTTGAAGACCATTTTAATACATTCTATTCTTAGCTAGAAAGTTCGTTGGTTAACGCTCAAGTAAGCATAGGAAATCCACTTTAGATCTTTTAAACAACGTATTCTAAATGAAGCTCACTTAAGTGACAGGAAGACAGTATGCTGGACATAACATATACTTGCGTATGCACTAGTAAACTATTTCTCAATATAAAGCATATTATAAAGATATCCTGACATCACCATATCTTACTCATTTGCTTCCTATTATATTTGAATGAGTCTTTCACAAATATACAAATTAGTCTTTTCTTGGAGGAAAATGTGCGGTCCGGTCTTAATTTCTTGCACAAAGCGCCGATAAATAGACGACATTTGACATTGGAAGTTATAAGCTTTTGCCGACTTTAATATATTATTTAAACTTTAAAACTGACAATCACTTATTGTCGATTTTTAGGCAATTATGAGTGGTCGGGAAAGAAAGCACATCACAACTGTTTCTCCGGTTATTCCGACTGATTGCATGTTTCAATATTTTTTGTAAAAATTCTAACTTCTGCCATTGGATTTGCATTTGTAAATTTGAAAATCATTAGGCATTGCAAACTTCCCTTTCGCGTTAAGTATATTTGAATAAGCAGGAACTCTAAACAAAATCGAGGAAATTACCGTTCAACTGTTTCATAGAATATGACGATTGGGATGTGAAATGACATCAATCATTTCTATACCTCTGCTTCCGAGCTACGTACAAACAGCAATAGAATTAAAAGGAAAATATGGAAGGTGAAATTCGAGAAGTGAATGGGAAGCATCGTGTCTATATTTAGATACAAAATAAGTTTTAGGGAACAGAAATAGTGGAAAAAGTTTCACAGGAAACTAGGTTAGACACCAGCATGATTCGGTTAATAAATCGGTGTGAGTTCATATGTGAATCAAAAGTATTTTAAAATATGAATCAAGTTGGTTTTTTTTTGGAAAAGAAGCATTAATCTGCAAATTGAAAATATCAACTCCTAAAAATCCATGTTTAAGAGTTCTACACTGTTTATTTTACATTTGACAACTACAGCAAAAAAGTACATAGTTGAATCACCGATAAAAATCATCATGGTCAATTACGTAGCGACCAAAACAATACCTGCAAATAGATAAATGTTTTTTCAAGTTACTGCAAAAATAATCTGTTTGAGGGAATAAAACAACTGGTTATGCGCAACACTAAGGGTTGTTTTACTGTGTTTAACGAGCTTCTTTTTACTAAAATTAATTCAGTCGGTCTTGAAATCTACTTTGTAATTTTCTTTTATTTAAACTTCGGCATAATAAAGTAACGAAAACAAAAGCCAAAGCATGAAAATTCAATGAAATTAAACCTTTCGATATTGATATGATGATGCAAGAACATTGTGTAAAAGAGTAATAATTCTGTTTGAACTCGCAATTTAAAATTAATCCTATTCGTCAATTCGTAGAGGCTAGAAACATATGCATTTCACTGAAAAATTAATAATCCTTTTATTTTTTGTATAAAGG
The DNA here is from genome assembly GCA_029948255.1 of Telmatactis stephensoni. Lineage (NCBI taxonomy): Eukaryota > Metazoa > Cnidaria > Anthozoa > Actiniaria > Isophelliidae > Telmatactis > Telmatactis stephensoni. Next base: position 492,325 of record JALIZF010001728.1, on the reverse strand, counting down.
TTATTTACCATTCTGTTGTATTCATTTCAAGGAATGAATTAATTTTGTATTTGGGTTTGCACGTCCGATAAGAAATAAATAGCTTAACCAGGAAGGAAACTTTGCCTCGATTCAAGGATGAGAGGACTGCTTGACTTTCTATTCATCATCTAAGCTACATCTTGAGAGCGGTTTTTGAAGTCGCCATTGTCAAATGAATAAAACAATCCGTACAAATATCGTCTTTATCCCGGCACTTCAGATGGTGAGTCACACATATTTCGTCCAAACAATATCATTTTCTCTCTTTTCCAAAAAAACTCACAGTAAACAACATAAGTCGGTTAGGCTTAGGGTGACTTTCCAATAACTTCCACACTAGTAGTAAGGTATAAATAACTTTTACCTTAAAGAATAACTGTCCAAGTCTCTTCATAAGAAAGCAGTGGTGCTCTCTTCAAAGTCTTGTTTCTAATTTTCCTGTGATTCCGTTGTTATTGCTGAGTGCGCAGGCGGTGTTTTTACTTTGAACTCCCACTTCCAAACTCACTGATTATCAGGGATAGTCAATGTTCAAATTAACCAATCAATTTCCTTTGAACGATTTCAATTCAAAAGATGTCACTGATCAATGTTGCTGGAAAACTACAATTTGCATACTTAGAGAAGAATTGATATCACCTTGAGCTGTAATTTTGACTTGCCGTAGACAGATAAATGCCTTTATCTTAGAATCTCTTTTCTATCGATCTTCCTATCACTCTGTTTAATAGTTAACATCCATTCTTACTTTCTTTCTTGCCTAAGATAATATTTATCAATGGATAATCATGACTTTATGATGAACTTGACGTTTGCGTCATGTCGGCTTCAGGTATACGTTTGTAGATGACTTTGAAAGACGCTCAAAGGCGTGGATTGTTTGGGTTCTTTCTTAAGATCTTATTTTTTTCCTTCGTATTTCACTATTATATTCTTCTTGATACAATAAAGATCTTACAATCAAAGTAAACTGGCAACAGATTTATGTAGGCTGGGACATAACAAGGTTTTTTCCTCACTTGCCTTGTTAGCCTTAGTTTCGTATCGATTACACAACAGTTTTATTTTTACTCCACAAATTTCTAATCGATAATCGGTTTATCTCACTAAAAGACTATCTTTTAGTAGGCATTCTGGCGCCATTGTTGCAGCTGTAAATGTTGATTTGTAATGTAAATTTGTTAATTAACAAATAGATTTTGTTTGTTGCGGTGGTTATAACTCCGATGACGTTAAATGAAATTTGACACACACGTGCTCGACTACGCATTATGGGTAAAATTACCCGTTATCCTTGTGCTGCGTTTAATGTTGCATTATTCTTGAGGCTGTTATTGCTTTCTTTAGGTTCGATTGGGATTAATTTGATATTCACTGACCAGCAGGTGTACTTGCCAGATTTAATATTTTTCCTTTTTGATTAAAATAGAATTTTAATGCCATTTGTCTGGTGTTTTTCTTTTCCTTTTTGTTGATTTTACGAGTTTATTTTATCGAAGTTTAATCATATTTAATCTTAAATTGAAACGAGAAAATAGAATTATTAATAACAGCAGATATAACATAATTTCATGAAGGCATAAGACTAAATCTTCTAATATTGTTCTCTAATCTTATTTCATTCAATCTTCTTTTTTGTCTATTGTCGATCATCTTACATCGCCACATCAAAGCTTAGTTCTGACCAAAGGTAATGGATGGAGACACTATTAACTATGCTCTGACTCACCATGTGTTATCAAATCATATACCAGTGCGTCTACTTACCTAACTAATGATTCCTTTATATGAAAGAGCTGGTAATGTTCGTCTATTTTCCTGTTATAGAAAGAATATCATGTTATGGTCTTGAGTCCTGATCCCTTCTTCATTGGTAAAAAGACTTCAGTTGTTTCAGCCAAGAATGACGAGAAAGATTGTTCACTTCAAACAACCCCCTCCCCCTCAGGGATGATTGTCGAGAATTCTCATTTTCGCCCCTAAATGTTACCAAATATTAAATTGGCGTTGCCCAAGCTGTTTTTATACCTAAATTAAAGAGTATCAAAAAGGTAGCCATAAAACATACAAAATCTGATTTCCGTAGAAGTACTATGGTCCATCCGTGAGTATCCGTGAAAGGTTGAAATGAGAGGAAAGGTAAAGAGAATATAATACACGGTAAAATAGCTACCTTGTGTAATCGGTGTCAGTTTTTTTCTCCATGCACCACTCATCAGCAGAGAGACAAGAATGACTGCTATTTCCAAAATGTCAACAGCCGTTACGATTCTTGTGCATAATTCCTACATTATACTAATAAAATAAATTTTCTCTCTTTCGTCATGTTGAACCGATCGAGTCTGTGCAGTTCAGAATTAAATGGTGTTTGCGTGTTCTTTGAGGTTTTTAATCAATATATCTCTCAGACAATTTCGCAAGCTAAATACCCAGTCGCTAATCTCAACCCTAAGCTGACAAACACTTATCTTTATTCTAACTTGGTTAGATGTGAACCAAAAACCTCTTTAGCAATTCTAGACGTTTAAAGTCTTAGTTAGTTCTATACCGTAGCATTCATAAAGAAACAATAAATTCTGCAGCCTCTGTTGTCATCAGTCATGGTATCCTAATCTAGAGATTTCATTACACATGTTTTTGTGTAAGCATTTTACACTAAATAAACACTAAAGAATTTCTATTTTTCGTAAAAAAAAAATGAATTAATTAGCTTTAATTGCTTATCGGTGGATCAGTATCCATGAAAACAACAGGTTTATATTAAACATTTCTCATAATTAAAGTGCTTTGTAGCATAGAGATAATGTATCTCGGAAATGCTACTCTTTAGCCTGCTATTCACCTATCATTTGAAATTATTTATGGAGCGCCACTCTTCATGTCTGCCTTCGCGAAAATCTCCATAAAAATATTGATATATGAAAAATTACTAGGATTTAATCAGTACGGATGTGGAAGCAAAGCTGAAAAGTGTCCGTAATATCGGCGTCTTCCTTTACTTAAATCTCAGACTCTTCACTCGCGTTGCGTGTTGGATGGGAAGGGTTTGAATAAGTGACGACTGGGTACGAATCTGCTTAAGTCTAACTAATAATAAATGTATGAAGTTTAAGCTGTCAGTGTATAGAGACCTGGTCTTTATAATGTGCAGTAACGGATCCAGGTGGGGGGTGTGGTGTGTGTGTGGGGTAGTCGAAGGGGTCCACGGAACCCCCCTTGAAGGTTTGTTGTTTTAGGTAATAGAAATGTTTCTTATAAAAATTGTTAGAAGTTTTGCGTTGCGTCGTGTAGAGTATTATATATACACAGTTGGGTTTAAGAAACAGACCCCCCCCCCCAGCTATTTGAAAAATCCCTGGATCCGTTACTGATATGTTATTCATATTATAGAGTTACAGTATATTTATACATGGCTTCACTTTACATTTAATAACGGTTTTTCCCTCTAATGTGCTTCAGTGAGTTCAGGGAGAGTTTGGTGGCCGATCAATTGCCGACCGCTACAAACGTAAGGCTAGAGTAAGCGTCTTCAAAAGTATTTTATAAATATCCCCAATCTCTCCTGCCTCCACGCAAGTATATGAAAACCTTTTTTGAATATAGCCATGGACTAATGTAAAGTGTATGTTGCAGTTCTTTTATGTTGTAATTACTTCACTATATGTCAGACAAAAAGACATAATCATGAGCTTTTTCCAAGGAACTAGTTAAAGTCCTTGTAACATGTAACTTTTTACAAGATGTAGAAAAAATATTTTCGCAAGTCTGAATCGCAAATTATGACGCTAAGTTTTTTTCCCGCCGAAAGACGTCGAAAAACGTATATTTGGGCTTCCTGTTGAAAACTTTCCGAGGCTCACTGTAGACTGAGCCGAGCTATTGTGTGACGTCAAACACGGGCTCATCGACCGAGACATTGCAGTAAAAGTATACAAGTTGTCACAAAAGATCGAAGTTTTCTTGTTTTATAATGGGCCCTTTATAATGGGCCTAAGGGCCCATTATACCTGTTTTGAGGGACTTAGGCATGATCGGAATTTTTTGGGATAGGGTGAATTGCTAAATTGCAATTAGATTGAGTACCCCTTTAGGCGTAAACATGCTTAGAAATCAACGGAATTGGCTTTGGATACGAGAAGAAAGGTGATTGCATGCCTTTTCATGGAAAATTTGACTAGAGGAAATGTAAGTGATTGATATGAAAAGATTTGAATTGCATTTTAGAACATTTTAGACGGTCTCTAAATTCAAATTGGTATGAGCACGTTGATTATTTCAAGACTGATATCGATCTCAGTTCCATTGTCGCCAATGTCGTCATACTATAGGTTCAATCTGCAACGATCTACAAAAAGTATTATTATTCGCTAGTCTCAATTACATAAAATATTTACAGTTTCAATTGTAATTTGCTTTGATTAGTTTTTAGTAGGTCGGAAAACAAAGTGGGCGGCATTAATTAACATTGATGTGTTACTCTTTTCAAGTCGAGTTGTAAACAAAGGGATAATTGGGACTAAAAGCAGGTAGAAATGTGTCTTACATAGACATATTAGGTAGAAGTATAAATGCTATATTACTGTTTTAAGTTTTAACGTTCTGATGTTCCGGACCTCATATTAGGATATCTTAAAATTGAAAGAATAGCATTTTCCCTCACTGTCGGTCACCGCTTTAAAGTCGGTGAGCAACTATATCTGCCGTAATCTTGTGTTGGAATGAAATTAAATTGTATATTCTTTATGGCTAGAAAAAACCCTGATAATCACTGTTTTGTCGTACGTTTTGGAGTGATATTCAAATACTTTGAAAATAGATGTCTACCCAATATTTCCTGATGAACTCTTGAGGACACGTACCCCGCTATTACGGACATTCCGGTAGTACGACTAGTATAGCTAAATCCCCTCCTGGCATTGCAGACATTCTGCTATACATTAAACGGCAAAGTTGCTGACTCTTCGTGAGATCGAAAATTTACACTTGAAATTCGTTTTACATTTTTTTTAGATAGCAAAAATATTTGGTACAATCAATTCGAATTGCACGCAAATTGCCCATTATACTTGACGCCATTTTCCTGCTTGAAGACTTGTTTCTCTTGTTTTTGTTATTACTCGCCATTTTTTAAGATTTTCCTACCACAACCAACAAATCAACATACAATCCTTCAGCATCAAACAAGCGTCGGTCCCGTGCTTGACGTCACGGCATACCTCGTCCCAGGCTCCTCTGATACTCGGAAATTTGAATGTGCTTTTAGCTTTTTGTGCCAAAAACAGTATGATAGCGTAGAAATATCAAATCCGGATTTTCGACAAAAATAATTTGGTATCTTAAACTTTAATTGTAAAAAATTACATGTTAGTAGGACTTTAAAACAAGGATATTTGCTAGTTTCAACCAATCACAGAGCCCGCGGGAACAGCCATGCGCGCAGGAACGGTAACTAAATGAACTGGTGCAGCAGCTCTCGTAAGATCCTATTGGATTGATATCCTCACTGTAAAACAGTAGAAAATATAACAATTGAACGAGTTGAAAATGAAACTGTATTATTTTGTTTCTCCAATCACAACAGATGTTACGAGTTATACACTGCATATCAAGACATTTGTCAGTCCAATGAACTGAAGAATGCGTGGTTTCACCTACAAGACCCTAAACGGATTGTGTAATAAAAAGATCCTATTTTTGTGATGTGCTTTCATGAGCAAAAATGGCAAAAAAGCCCCGGGGGAGGGAAGGGAGGGGTTGAAAGTATGTACACATCTAAAACTGACAATAACCAAAATTTGATGTCACATGCAGAGGACTCATTGTGCAGATTTTTGGCACACATTGCTTTCCTTCATTGAACAGAGTTCGCGAAAAGCTCCAACCCTTAAAAAAGCAGAAGATAGTCCAGTTACATTAATTTTATAGACACCCTCCCTCCCTCGGACTTTTTTTTATAAACAGAACATAGTCCAGTTACATTGATCAATTTTATAGACTTCCTTTCTACCTCGGACTTCTCTTTAAGGTAAATAACTGTCATAGAATATACATTAACTCAAATCTATTTTATTTGAAGTACGTGTTTTTACAGGTCTTTAACATTTTTGTTTTTTAACAAGCTGATAAATATTTTTATATTAAAACTTTAGTTCATAATATATACAAGTTTAAGAGTCACGAACAGTTTATTGCAATCTTTCTGCCTTTTTCTCCTATTTGTTATATGTCATTTATCTCATTATTTTTGTGGTTTTCCTTTAATTTAAAGAACAAACTTTAACTTCTTAGTCAAAATCACTGCTGATCACAATGGTAGTAGGAGTACAAAAGGCCTACTCTGGGTCCTACGTTCGCCGCGTGAAATGGCAATATAAGGCAATCATAGGCGCACTAAGGAATTTTCCTCCAAAAATGGTAAAAAATTTGGGCGAAATAGGGCGTAATTAGAAATTATTGGGCGAACTTGAGCAAACCTAGGCATTCTAAGGCAGACTAAGTAAAAAATGATAGAGTGTAAACACTAAAGTAGGAGAGCAAATCAATCTAAAATAGCACCAAACAGTACAAATTGGCAAATAAGTCCTTTTTGAATGTTAATTAGTTTTTGTTGTTGTTGACATTATTGTTTGTCAGTACTATTTCATGCTTTTAGTGTTTGCACTGTATCATACTTTACCCAGAGACATGAAAAAAGCATGTCAATTTTGTTTCTGCTGGCTAAATCAACAGTTGTACTTTTTAAATCAATGAATAGTTAAAGTTTCAGAGGAAAAACTAGACAACAACATTTGAATGCTTTCCAGCAGATTAAAGCATTGCTGAAAAACTGTATTTAAGAGTAAGTCATAAAAATAATAAAGCTTTGTGACATCTTTGTAACATTACAATACTACTGGTAGATACTAATTGAGTCCTATGAACTCAAAAACTGCAAATATCTTTCTTTTCTTTCCTTTTTTGGGAGGGGAGGGGAGGGGAGGGTGATTTAGTTTCTCACTCTGTCAAATTATGGCTTGATATTAAGTCTGACACTAAAGATCACTCAGTTGTTTCAAAAATAAAAAAGAAATCATTTTTACAAGTGTCACACAACTTACTTCAACAAGTGGCTCAAAATGCATTCAGTTCATTGAGTGACAGTATTGGTTTATTCTCGTGATATAAATGATCAGATAAAAATACTATCATAGGAACTTACAATTTTTGATGTCCTTTACATTTGTAGCTATCTGTAAGCTCTTGCAATTAATAGGTAAAAAATTAAGGACATACAGCTATGTTCGAGGTTCGGCTCAAGTAAAATTTGTCAGCGGTTTGTGGAATGATTAGGTAGGTACTTCATTTGTCATACGAGTAGAGTTCAGGACTCAAGCTCTGTATTGTTTTCCACAAATGAAGTACCTACCGAAATTGGTGATAATAACATGGCAATAAAAGTCGGCCATCTTGCTTTTGGTCAAAAGCAAAACAAACGAATCGATATGCTGGAAATAGAGAGCATTGTTGGAGCTTTTTAAGAGTTAATTGATATTATACTCTTGTGTGAATGGCCAAGAAATTCCACAGTCTGACAAGATTAAGTCGTACGGCGTTTTCTGTTGACCATTTCTATCAGAACTTAAGCTTAAAGTTTAATATGAAATGTTTCAAGAAATGTGTTTAATTCTGGCCACTGAAGTCTTGAGAGGAAAGTATCGAGAGAAAGGTATGGCATTTCAAATAGGGCATGATATCTTTTATTTCCATTTCTGGCATACTGTGCTTTATAAGCTTAACTTGGCACTGTAGGAATAAAATTATGAATTTTATTGCTCCAAAGCTTAACTTGTAGGAGTTAAGCACTGTAGGAATAAAATTATGAATTTTATTGCTCCAAAGCTTAACTTGGCACTGTAGGAATAAAATTATGAATTTTATTGCTCCAGTTATTATAAAGCTTATAATGCTAGTAAACTTGTAAGCTTGATTTTGATCAGCTAATAAAGTTAGCTGAAGTTTGAATACTGCACTGAAGTCAGGACATTGGTGTCGATGGTTAGACATTTTGTATTTAGCTCCTTTTATTAATTTTTGCAATTGCTTTCATTTGGGTGTAAATATTGACAGGCATAACATGAATAATTTTGCCATGAATTAAGTAATGAATTTATCTTGATTATTAGTGAGTGAATTTAAGTAAAACATGAAATAGTATATAGTGACTACCAGGTAAATATTTACAGTGTAGGATTTTATCTCATTTCACTCCACTTTCTACCTAGCTAGCTAGGTAGTCAAAGTGCAGAGTGAAATGAGATAAAATCCTACACTGTAAATATTTACCTGGTAGTCACTATATACTATTTCATATTTTACTTAAATTCACTCACTAATAATCAAGATAAATTCATTACTTAATTCATGGCAAAATTATTCATGTATATAGTACTTTATACTTATATTAGCTGAATTCACTCTGAATTTCCCATACCACTAAGTACTGATGTAAGTGACATCACTAACAAGGATGTCAAAATCTTCATGAATTCACATTAAATGCATGATGATTTTAAATATGAAGAACAGTTTTTGTATGTAACCAAATGCATATTTAAAGTTAATGAATGGAAATGTACTAATGCACTTGCAAAAGGTGCTAGAAATAATGTGTATGGTTAATCCAATGTAAATAAAAACTAGTAAAAATCTGAGCCCCTAGGGACATTTGAACCTATGACCTTTGGAATGCCTTTCCAATTCTTTATTTACACTCGATGAAGCATACACATTATTTCTATATTTAAAGTTATCAATGAAAGTGGGAATATCGAAAGCTCCCTTTAGGTGCATGCTATACAGGGAAAGAATAAGGCACTTTAAGGCAATCGAGGGTAATCCAAGGCAATAATTGGCGCACTAAGACATTCTAAGGCGCACTTACGCAATTATAGGCGCACAAAGGCGAACGTAGGACCCAGAGTAGGCCTTACAAACTCAATTGTTTTACACGTTTCAGCAAAACAAAACTGTTACTATCAAGCCAAAGACCGGAAATAGAAAGCAGTCAATAAGAAACATATTTACTTGCAAAGGTAGTTATATTTCATGAGAAAATGTGGTAAGTGGAAAAAAATCCTCGTACCAAATCTCATTTAGGAATCGCGCTGGCCTATTTTTAACTCGTTACCATGCTCGCGCGACAACCTAACTTGAATCTGTTGAATTGGCGCCTTTGCGTAAGTTCCATAACGGATTGAAATTTAGAGGTAAGGTAATGAGGTTAATCAAGTTATAATTATAGAGCTTTTGCCAAGAAGTTAATCCTGGAATCAAGTTATGTCCTTCTGCAAAAATAAATTAGAAACGCGGCCGATCGTAAGTGAGCAGAGAAATAGTGATCATTATCATAATTTCCGCTTAGTGTTCTAGCACACTGTCTCTCTTTCCCTTCCTTGCTTACTGCCACAGCTTAATTCATCTGAAACTGGTGATTCCATCTCTGCTGCGATATAATCGATAGACTTGGCCAAAATCTCAAGATATAACTGCAATAAATGGATAAGAGTAAAAAGGTAATTGACAGGAGTGCTGATTTGTACGTAATTCCACACCAAAGGTGATGGGTCGACAACTATAGGAAACAAGCAAACAAACACTTTGATATTTATAAGCTATGTGTACCATATGTGTTCCCTGCAAGTCGCAAATGCAGCACATGTATCACAATACTGTATCTATAGCTTACCTTGTCAGTCATAGATGACAACATCCTGTCAAAATCTGATCTTAGTTCTGTAAAAGTTGGTCTCCGATTTGGATTCTTGTTCCAGCATCTTAACATGATGTTATAACTGTAAGAAAAAGAATGAGAAACTCACTCTAGGCTAATGCCTACATTTGTTTGCAAACACGATGAATATCGTTATTTATAGCTACTAGATCGACTCACCTACCACAGATCACCAAATACCAAATACCAAATACCAAATACCAAATACCAAATACCAAACACCAAACACCAAACACCAAACACCAGACACCAAACACCAAACACCAAACACCAAACACCAAACACCAAACACCAAACACCAAACACCAAACACCAAACACCAAACACCAAACCAATACAAAATACAAAATACAAAATAAAATGTTAGCATAAAAAGCTAAGCTTCCAATTAAATTTCCTTATTTTCCCACACAGTAAATCTATCTTTTCTTTCATCAAAACTGTCGATATCAGTATGGTTGCCGAAATGTGTCAATATTCGATGTTACGTTTTTGTATTCGATAAACTTAAATATATCCGATAATTCTCAATATTTTCAATAAAAATGTAGGAAAATTCGATTAATTTAGCTTATAATTTCATTCGATGATAAAATGTGATTTTTTCGCGATCGAACACAAAATTCATTCGATAATCCAAGCAAAATTCATTCGATAATCCAAGCAAAATTCATTCGATAATCCAAGCAAAATTCATTCGATAATTGCACGTGATCGTCGGTCGGTACTTCATGTAAGACCACATGAAGTGGCACTATTATCTCCATTATTTTACTACAGTATCCATTACTTCACATCAGTATCCATGGCTATCCATTACTATCCATAACTGTCCATGAGTATCCAGGGCTGTCCACGAGTATCCATGGCTGTCCATTACTATCCATGGCTGTCCATAGCTATCCATGAGTATCCATGAGTATCCCTCGCTATACATGGGTATCCATGGCTGTCCATGAGTATCCATGGCTGTCCATGGCTGTCCATGAGTATCCACTGCTATCCATTACTATCCATGGCTGTCCATGAGTATCCATGGCTATCCATGAGTATCTATGGCTATCCATAAGTATCCATGGCTATCCATGAGTATCCATGGCTGTCCACGAGTATCCATGGCTATCCATTAGTATCCATGATTATCCATGTTTATCCATGGCTATCCATGGCTATCCATAAGTATCGATGGCTATCCATAAGTTTCAAAGGCTATCCATGAGTATCCACGGCTATCCATGGCTATCCATGTTTATCCACAACTATCCATGACTATCCATGGATATCCATGGCTGTCGATGAGTATCCATTGCTATCCATGAGTTTCAAAGAAGTGTGGATCCGCCATGTGGATTCCAATGGATACTCCCTGGGGGGACTTCCATATATTTAGGGTGGGAATGATCGTCGGAAATTTTCAAAAAATACCCCTAAAAGATTCCAGAGTTTTGGTGGGCATGGCAACATAAGATATATTTTAACCTTAAACTTACCCTAAGAGATATGTTCCATACCCCTGATTTTGACCATGCACTAAAAGACATGACGATCATCCCCATCCTAAGATAATTATACTATGTATGCTTATATAACACTCATAATAATAATAACTTCATTTAAACATGGTAACCCTATCAAAATACCAGTTAAAAACTTCCATTGGTCTCCCTAAAGGCCGTAGAAACATGGAATAAAAATGTTATACTGTACATATATACAACTTATATATAGAATTAAAAACTATGGGGCTATATTTTCATAACTAGGGGGTTGTGTGTTGTTGACACAAAGTTCATGTTGTTTGATTTTCGCTTAAAACCCGTTAAGGATTGCTACTCTCATAGACACTGAGGGGTAGCAATGGATACTCATGGATAGCCATCGATACTTATGGATATAGTCGGTAAATTAAAAATTTACAAACGTGGATGAAGCTTATTCATTACTATTCAATACGGTTATTCCCACGTACCACTCTATATTAGAGTAGTCATGGATACTTATGAATAGTCATGGATACTTATGAATAGTCATGGATACTCATGGATAGCCATGGATACTTATGGATAGCCATGGATACTCATGGATAGCCATGGATACTTATGGATAGCCATGGATACTCATGGACAACCATGGATAGTAATGGATAGCAGTGGATACTCATGGACAGCCATGGACAGCCATGGACAGCCATGGATACTCATGGACAGCCATGGATACCCATGTATAGCGAGGGATACTCATGGATACTCATGGATAGCTATGGACAGCCATGGATAGTAATGGACAGCCATGGATACTCGTGGACAGCCCTGGATACTCATGGACAGTTATGGATAGTAATGGATAGCCATGGATACTGATGTGAAGTAATGGATATTGTAGTAAAAAAATGGAGATAATAGTGCGACTTCATGTGCATGGTCTTATATGAAGTACCGACCGACGATCACGTGCAATTATCGAATGAATTTTGCTTGGATTATCGAATGAATTTTGCTTGGATTATCGAATGAATTTTGTGTTCGATCGCGAAAAAATCACATTTTATCATCGAATGAAATTATAAGCTAAATTAATCGAATTTTGCTACATTTTTATTGAAAATATTGAGAATTATCGAATATATTTAAGTTTATCGAATACAAAAACGTAACATCGAATATTGACACATTTCGGCAACCATAATATCAGTAATTTGGATACGTTTTCCAATGACGGCCATCTTTATCACGTGCTGTTACTTACAGTTCATCTGGGCAATGCAACGGTTTACCCATTCGATATCCCGATCTCAGAAGTTCAAAAAGGCTTTCCACAGGTATGCCGGGGTATGGGGAACCCCCTAAAACAAGAGAATAATACACATAACAAACGTTAGTTACTAAATGGTTTTCAGAGAGAAAGGAAGGGAGGAATCAGAAGTAGGTTGCAAATTATTGATTCTTACCTAGTGTAAAGATTTCCCATAACAGTATTCCAAATGTCCAAACATCGCTCTGCGTTGTGTACACTTTATCAAAGAGTGCTTCAATGGCAAGCCATTTGGTTGGTACGCGTCCCTGTAAAAGACAATAACATACAACCATCGAGTTTGGATGAGCAGCAACACTGTATAATTGCGGTTTATTATCATGAAAGAATATCAAACGCGCGCGCATGTTTCTGTACTGTGATATAAAAATGCTGGGAGATGTAGAGCACAAGAAAAACAATCTTTCAAACACGAGGCATGGTCAAGTGGTCTGGTATTCTAGTGCTTTACATCTGGAAGAGTGTTTAGATCACTCAGGAATCGTTCAAATTTGGATTGGAGAGTTAAAGGAAGAATTAAACACCGAGAACCGAGGCTTTTAGCCATGTACAGCACGGCCATAGGGTTGTGATTGATCATGTGTATTGAAGAGGGTTTCACACAAAAGTACTTCAAGATCGAAGACATTCACTGATTAGATCATGTTGTTACTGAATTGTCGGAAGGAAATCTTAAATAATTGTTTTCAATTCTATTCAGAGCAATGCTAACGAGTTTCATGATAACAGACAAAACGCTTTTTTTTCGTTGAGAAGATTCCATCAGTTAGCTCAGTAGTATAGTGGTTAAAGGGCGTTAAAGGAGTGCAGAAGGTCTCGGGTTCGAATCCCAGTCACTGATCAAAGGCTTTATTTCATCAAAAAATCGCTACTTAGTATATTTCTAAGGCCCCGTCCACACGAAGACGATTGTAAACGCAAACGCTAGTAAACGCAAACTTTTTAGCGTTTTAGGCCTTCCATCCACACGAAGACGATGATAAACGCTCACCGTAACGCATAAATTCGAAAAAACGCTCTCCAAAGGTGATAAATTTGCGTCTCGTGTTGGACGGCCGTAAACGATATTTTTCGTAAACGCTGTGAAAACGCTGACAATATAATTCAATACCTGCTTACTCAAGCGTTTAACATTGTTTTCGAGTTGAAGCGTTTACGTGTGGACGACTCTAACCGCATAGAAATGTATACGTTTACTAGCATCAAGTCGTTCGTGTGATGCCGCTTTAAACGGCCATCGTTTTCGTGTAGATGCAAATACTTTTATGCGTTTACAAACGTAAACGCATACGTGTGGACGTGGCCAAAGAAAATGTTTCGATGTCCACTCATAGATGACCTAAGGAAGTAGGGGACGAAATTATAAATTCAAGGGATTTAATCAGTCACCCATTATATATTCAAGGAAAGATCTAGATGAAACCTTTGAGTTCATAATGACCGGGGATATAAGTGATATAAAGCCCTATGGATTTCAAAGGAACCCGACTCAATTATAAAATAATACTGCTTTCATAAAACATTTTCAACGTTTTTGTGTAAGCCATGTGCCTGTCCTTTGATATAAACCCGGTGGCCAGCCAATAAGCACGCGCGTTATATATTTTATAAACGCCAATGAATGATCACAAACCATCCCTAGATGTTGGCGATCAGTATTTAGGGAAGACTTTGCTTGCATCGGAGTAGAAAATGACACAGAATGATTTCTGCCGCAAACGTGACTGTCGTACACTGTGTCCATACCACGAATTTCGTACTCATTTCCCGCTCTTGTGTCGCAGATACAGATAATTGAGAAAATCCCTTAAATAACGGGGCGGAGGGAGGGAGGGAGGGAGGGAGGGAGGGAGGGAGGGAGGGAGGGGGGAGGGAGGGAGGGAGCTGAGGGAGGGAGGGAGGGAGGGAGGGAGGGAGGGGGGATCTGTGCAGTCTTGAAAGAAGCGATGAGGAATTGTCATGGGTTGGTTGAATTTTACCTTTGTTGCTTTCCGATAGTAATCAGTTTCTTGCACGTTTCTCGCCAGTCCAAAGTCAGCAATCTTCATGACACAATCTTCACCGACCAAGATGTTCCTGGCTGCTAAATCCCTGTGAATGCACTGTAAAGGGTATTAAAGAAAGAGGTCATTATAAGCTACACTATAGCGTGACCTCTGATTGGTTAAACAGCTTGCACGTGCTTGCGAGTGAGATGATATTATGCTGTGTTATGCGGCTTTGCCTTGTGCAAATATTTGCTTCTCTCGTATTTAACAGTCTACCGAGTGCATCCATAGCTCAATGGATGCTTTCTTAGTGGTAGCCATTTCTTAGTTTGATAGACGTTTTGAGTAGGAAAAAAGAATAAGTTTTGATGTAATGGCAACCTCCTACGACTCTGCGTTTAAATTTGCGATATCCACGCGTATGTCTTTCTCTCACCACGCAATTTCTTTTGGCAGCAGTGTAAACCTGTTTGAAACATATTTGTTTGCAAAGGTTAACACACCTTTTTTGAGGCCAGATATTCCATTCCTTTTGATATTTGCAAACCAAATGAAACAAAATCTCTGATGGTTAACGAGGGCTGAGATTTTTGATATTCCGAAGGCCTTCTTTCCCTAAGAAACTGTCTTAGGTTTCCATGTGGTGCGTACTCCACTACGACAAATAGTGGACCTATAGAAGGAAAAACGGGATGGATGTATAGTATTTATACTTTTATTAGGTAAAAAACATTGATTTTTTAAATGACATCCTTGATTTAGTTTTGTATGTCGTTGAGATGGCGGCTTAGTCTTCAAGCTAGATTCTACCGCTACGATTTTTCGCAAGTTGTTAGGAAAGGACTGCAACTACAGCGTTGTCTTGTTTTAATTACGCTTCATTTCAGAACACCCAATGCACAACTTTTTTTCAAATCAAATACAATGATACATCTGCGCATCTTATTTATGCAATGCTCCAGAATATTTCAGAATCATTGCGATATACAACCTAAGATCAATTAAGTTTTAAATTTTCTTTTCGTGTGTTTTCCATTAGAGTGTATTTCATATGTCTGTGAAATAAGATCAAAGTTATTTTTGCCTATTTAGTTGCCATTTAGTCACTAGCATTGAACCAGAACTTTCTTATAATAACAATACACTGGAGGCATCAAATACACAAGAGAATTGAGTCAAATGACTGCATAATAGCTTTTAATTACTTTATTACTTCAAATGAACCTTCATTGTTTCTTTCATTGAAACGGACTTTCTACACATCCGTGTATTACTATCAGAAGAAAGTTCTGGTTCAATGCTAGTAACTAAATACTAACCAAATAGCAACTAAATAGACACAAATAACTTGATCTTATTTCACATACATATGAAATGCACTCTATGGTAACATCGTGCACAACTACAGGGAATAGACGCAGCGATTTCAACGTCACATTGTGTGTCAAAGCCAAAGATCTAGCAGAGGGGAATTCGTTTCTATTAACTAGACAAAACAGAAGAAATTGGTTTTGAGCTATGATCAAAAGTCTATTCGTTACATATTTAACATTGATTAGTCCTGTAAATTAAAATGTGCCATGAAAATGTTTTGTGTGTATCTGATATGTCCGTCCTTTACTTACTTACCATCTCGGGTACAGGCGCCAAGAAAGTTGACAATGTTTTTGTGTTTTCCTATGGTTTTCATGACGTTCATCTCGTATAATAAGTGCATCAAGTCATTGTCATTTCCATTGTCTGGAAAAATAAAAAGAAGTAAATATAGTGTAAATACCAAAGTATCCGCTTTCTTTTCGAAAATGATTAGTAAAATGTAGACCCATCAAATATGGCCAATTCAAAGGATTTTACTGATAGGAAAAAATATCATTAGGTATTTATTACTGCCAAAAGGGAGTGTTTGGAACAAGTTTTCACTTCAGTTAAAAATACAGAACTTGGCTACATTTGTAAAGATGGGATGAGCTGCGATTCTTGAAAAGTAACCGAAAAAACCTGATCTTCCATTTTCTCTTATTTACCTTTAAGCATCTTGACAGCTACAGCACATACATTAGGATGACCTTGTATTCCAACAGCGGTTGCTTTCATTACAAGTCCAAACGCTCCTTCTCCAAGCTGGCCTTGGAGTACAATTCTGTTTCTGTCAATTTCCCATTCATCATCGTAAATAAGCTCTTGAAAATCTGAAGGAAACAAGAAATGCCGCCGATTGATTGGATGAGGCCGGGCAATGGTTTCCATAAACAACAGTCACGTTGAAAACAATAGAAAATTATCACGACTCGCAAGGAAGTATACCGTAATCCGAAATGTCATTTTTCAGAAAATATGCAAAACACTCTATACCTCGAAGAGAATTTGTAAAAGAGACCTCCTGCCTCCTGGATTTCCCAAATTTTCCTCCATAAAAACCCTGTATTTTTGTTTTCCTTCCAGAAATTTCCAATTAATTAATTTCCTCCATAATAGGGTTTGGAAAGGTGGAATGTAAATATGACGATTTCAATGAGCTCTTCTATAGCAGGGACGACGCCTTGCTGTTGCAAAAACTGTGTTCAGTGTTTTTTGCATTCATCAGATACAAAACTAATTCACTCAGTTATAGTTTGCTGTATCTGCGCCACTTCACTTAAAAGTCAACAAACTTACCATCTTCACTGATATTTGAGTTCGTTCTGGTGAGAAAAGAAAAGCTTGTTCCACTATTTGTAGTTTGTGAGGTTTTGGCGTTGCTGTCGGACGCCGATGAGGATGCTCTTGACTTGTAATCGTACGTAGTTACGTCCGTCTGACAAAACATCATCTCCTGATCAGTTCCTAGGTTATTCTTCCTCTTGCGTCCTTTTTTAAAGTAGATAAAGCCAGCTATGATCCCAGATCCAACAATACCAACAAGAAAAACTGAAAGGATGGCAAGTGCAAGGTTGATGGAATTTGGGGCTGTAGGTTTGCCATTGATAAATTTATCAGCACTCTCTGTATAGTTTGCTTGTAGTACCGGACTTTTTGTAGCGGTACCTGAAATGGAATTTCAATAGAATGGAATGTTATGGAATGTTAAAAAAGACTATAAATTGTAATTGAATTGTTTCTTCCGCGTACCTTTATCATAAAATGCCGAGCTTTCGCGATCGCACCACTAGTGCATCTTCAGGGCAAATGGCATAAATACAATTGAAACAAACGACTAAAAGCTATGCGCGTGCACAAGTAATTAACCAATGGGAGAACCAAGACATCGCGAAAATATACATAAGGATAAACGTAACAAACAATAAGCGCGCGCTAACGTAAATACATGGAATAGAGCGAGCAAACGAACCTAAAAGCGAATTAATTACGGTCCAAAAGAAAAGTTAGTATAGGAAATAATATGGTTACGAGTGCAATTCAGAATAAATTTGCACGAGTGAGTTTTCAAAGAGTTCAAAATTGCACAAGCCAGTAGGGCGAAAGGCTGGCAGAGATATCCACTAAAGACATAATTACAACTTACCATTTAAAACAGAGGTCGGTACTGTAGCTTCCTCGCTTAAAACTGCAGTGACGTAAGAAAGTCCTCGATCGTTAGCAGCTACACATGCATACAACCCAAAGTCATTCGTGGTGACGCTTGCAATATGCAGTGTAGACAAGAAGTGTTCAGTTTTTGGATCAAAGACAGACATCACTCCTTTGTGCACGATAGTGAAGTTTTGACTTGGACTTTCCACTGCACGAGTCTCTTCGTTTATTTTAAGGTCCAACTTGGGGTACGTTTTGGGGATGTCATTGAATTTATACCAGAGTATGGTTGGTAGCGTTGAACTGTACAACACTGTACACCTTAGTGTTGTAATTCCACCTACTCGAGCACTTGTGTTTTGAAGGATGCCTTTTACTAGGATTGGTCTGGTTGTCTTCCATTCTTTTGGTAAATAGTTTTGAGGAGTAGAAAAGAAACAATTCCGTAAGAACAACAACAACAGCGCTAGCAACAATGATAACAACAAAGATAGTGTTGAGCTGCAGGGGAGTAATACTGTTTTACTGGTGGTGGCTCTGGTATGATAGCAGCTTATCTGACAACTGTGAACAAATTGCAGTAACTGTGTCTAAGTTTCTTCAAGGACATGCATAACAAGATTTAATAAGGTGCAAATTATCCTTGGAGAAATTTCGACATCAAGTGAATCCAGGCAAACTTTTAAGGATGAATAAAATTAAAAGAAGGTTCAAAAGAACGAATCCAATTAACTTAATTTCAATGTGATAAAGTGTATCGATAGATAACATCGGCTTACCGTGAACGTGTAGATAAAATGTGTGGTTTACGGATCCATATGAATTTGAGACAACACACGTATAAGAGCCGATGTCTCGAATGACAAGATTTCTAAGTTCCAAATACGGTAACGTCGTCGCCATATTTGGTTGCAGCGGCCGCTTGGGGATGTCCTTCCCATCCTTGAGCCAGCGATACTTCAAAGGCGATGTGCCAGTAGCATTACAGCGGAAAATCGTGGGTTCTTGGTACAATGCTGGGACTGCGACAAAACTTAAAGGAGATGATAGCACCAACTTTGGAGCTTCTGGAAAAAAGGGTAAATGAGTTGTTGAGATTCTGAGTACATGATAGCCCAAACATCATAACGGGGATTTTAATACCATTTTATTTGTACTCCTCTACGATCAGCTAGAAGGTAAAAGCACTCCTTGATGAAGTGTAGAATTAACCTGAACGAGTGGGATCAACTAGCTACAGGCAGACAGGTTTGGAGAAGCACAATTCGGAAAGGTTGCAGTGAAACCTTCATATTGTGAAAGGGTTGAGGTAAGACGTTCTGCATTTCGAAAACACCCGACTTGCCGAAGAAGTTTCGCGTCGTGAATGGTGGAAGGCTGCAGCTCAACGGCGCCAAGAGACCCCGCAGCTAGGACATGGGTGAGCCTCTGTTCTGTTAATCCATTCAGCCGTTATACTCGCCCGCGAGTGATTATACTTTGGCCTAGAAATTATAGCTATTACTTTGCTTTTCTTACACCGTATTCCATGTCATTGTTATAATTGTTTTCAAAATATAATTCGCACGAAGCACTGATTAAGATTTACACGTTTGATACACGTGTAACAGGGGTTTGGTTCGAGTAAATGAAAGGAGTTGGAATTGATTCCTTACGTGCGCGAAGCGCGAGCCGCTCGGCAAAATCTTTACGGTAAGGTAAGTCGGCCATTGCCAGAAATTACAATCACCTTTGTTTTTAATTAATTGAGTTAAACGCCCCAACTCAGTAACTAATTAGTGCTAAAAAGTACCAAAATCCTTTGTTTCCTATCGTTTAATTATCGCTATTTTGTACTATTTAGTTAGAAATTGTTTCATGCTTTTAGTGTTTGCGCTCTAAGCAAAAAAAAAAAAAACCTTTTGCACGAAGCTTGCCGCCTTTTAGAAGTGAAAATGCACTTTTTCGACAGGAAAAAGGTAAGTTCAGTTGCTTTTTTGAGATGTTATATTAGTAGACATTGGAAGACCTGATTCTCGTGATTGGGTACGTGGGCTCAATTTTTGCATCCTGAACTTTACTTCTATCAAAAAGAATACTTGTTTTGGGAGGCTTGATTAAATTTTAAAAGTACAGGTAAAGAAGGTGAAGCCGAAGACGTGAGCGACGAAGTGTTTATCGAAATAAGTAAGATCAGTTTTAAATGCGATTTTTACTCCTAGACGTTGTATATATGCTCAAATTTTGTGTTGGCGGTTTAACTTGTAAATTGTAACCCGAGTGAGTATAGAAATTTTATTGTATCTCTAACTTGACAATGCGCGCCTCAAGAGCCTGGTCGGTGTGCAACATTTCAGCTCATTTCAGCTCATTTCAGACTTTGATTTCTGGCGATGACTGCTTTCTTGTTGATTTGATCAGTGTGTTACAGGTTTTTACAACGTACATATGAATTGACAGCTTGCTCGATTAGGGTGCTTGCTATGTCTTGGCAAGGATCGCAGACTAACGGAGATTAGGCTTGGGTTAAGGGGCGGACCATTTGATAAATAATGGGGTCAGGGTACTTAAAGTATGCTCGAATTCTATTTTCAAACCTCACGTGCTTCAAGATATTTTTTAGTTCACTAAGACCTTGCACGATTTGTTTTTCATCCCAGTTTGATATTTCTCTACCAGAGTCTATCAAATATTGATAAAACCACAGTCTGTTGAATTGATTGGAAGGCCTATTAATTATTATGTGACCATACATTTTGACGATTCAAGAAGGTGGATTCCGGATTGCGCGCGCCAGACCTGGATTCCGGATACCTAACGCTGGATTCCGAATTCTAAAATCAATTTTTTTGTGAGAAATCCGAGGATAAACAAAAGATTTTGATTTTTTATTTGAATTTTTTGTAGATTCCGGATTCCTGATTCTCTTACATGGGGAAATGGGACGTGTTTCTGTTACGCGCAATTACACGGTAAGTAGTGCATGGATCAATTTATGCCTGTGTTAATTCACTTGGAAAAAGCTTTAAAAGGTTGTTATATCATGAAATAGACAGATGCGTAAAAACTAGCGTCGCCGATGCTTTTTATAACATTTTCTTTTGCGCTTTCGCAACTTTTGAAAAAATGAACCGAATTGGTTTGCCAATATTGACTGGTTCAGTGTTGTTACGATGAATTTATCAATCCAGTATTGAATACATTTCCAGTGTATGTGAAAATTAAGTTTATTTGAAAAATGTTTAACAAATGAGCAGTTTTTGAAAGAGGTTTCAGGCAGAGCAACTGAGTGAGAAGATAAAGGTTATTTGCACAACTGATGATCACTTTCGTTGGAGTTTTCGTAGCTATAAGGTAATTTATGCACTTCATGAGAGAACAAAGAAGACATCTTTGTTTGAAGACATTTCTCTTTGCGAACACGTCTACTCCTGCTGTGAGGTTGCCATTGAAGAGTCCCGGTCAAAAACAATATGTCTTGTTCTGATCGGTTGACTAATTCTTATATTTTCCGTGTTCTTGTCTTGTACTGTGGTACCCGCTGAGAAACGTCTACAATTCATTATCATTATTTTCATCATTGACTACTAACAGGAAATCGAATTACAGGAAAAATGAACTGCATTCGTTAATAAACGTTCTTGAACATATATATTCACTGACTTTCTTATATTCAGTTTTTAGACAATTTAAAGTTTCAAAGGTTACTAAATTGGCGGACAAGCATGAAATTAAAATGCTACGTCATAATTTCAGCGTTAGCACTGTAACATTAGTAGTACGTAGCTAAACTTGCATTTGTGGCATATAAAGTTTTCCACTTTGAGCAGCTCGTGTCATTTTCCGTTAAGTAACTAACTTACTTATTGCAGCAGTGACGAGAATGAAGTAAGCAAGACAATCATTCACTTCAATCACTAACTTGCCCACCCGTTACTGAGTGATGTTCGTTGATGTGAAAGTGTCAGTGTTAACTGATTAAACAAACGCTCACCTTGTTTTTCTGCAAGTGCAGTAGAAACGCACAGCAAGAGCATCCACAAAACTGCAAAGTTTCCACTTTCTTCCATCATAAGAACTTTATCAGGAACTGCGAGGTACTTTTAGCAAGCCTTTGAATAAAAATTTAAAGCTAAGTTTCAGTTGCACATTAGATCTTTTCAAAGGAGATTTGGTGTTTCAAAATGAAAACCATCAATAAAATCATAAAGTCGTAGTCAATTTCCGTTTCTTTCTATTGCAAATTCGACAAGTATGTCAATTGCGTTTGCACTGATTTTAAGTTTGAAGATTTGTTTTAGTGAATTTATAAAATCTAAATCAAATTTGAATATCCGATAATTAAAAGTTATAATATTCGAAAAAATTAATAATAATAATAATTTAAAAAAATCACAATCTGTTGATGTTTTGCCTTCAGCGGAAGTTCAAATAATAGACATCTGTGATAGTCTATAAAAAGACTTGGTAAACAGTTTAACGATCACAGTCATCGAAAAATACGAAGAAAAAAACAAAGACTCTAAGAATTGAGACAATGGTTCAAAGTTTCCACGTGGAGAGGATTAAGTACAAATCTTTTCAAGAATAAGTGGGTCTCAGTGCACACGGCTCCCTGAGCTTACCTCCTTGTAAAGTTCTGAACTAGCATAACCCGTTTGATGATAAAGTGCGAAGCTGTGATCATGTTGTTAATCGTAAGATATAACCAAATGAACAATAGTATTATTGTGAAGTGGATGATTGCGTGATTAGCATGGGTGGCTTGAGTTAGCAGGTGAGTCATGCTCCTATGGATTTTCAACTATGTTATTTTGCTCCACTATGAATATTAATAAGAGCAATAATATTGGTTCAACAGGAAAACTACACCACGTTCGGGAAACAATAACCTGTTTTTTCTGTCAATGTACGTTATTGCCAGGAAATCACTCAAAATAAATTTTCTGACGCACATTTTCCACATCTATGACTCTGCCTCAGGCTGTCACAGCCAACCTGCGGAATTAACTTTATTGAGGTTTTACTCTGTATATCTTTCCTCTTTCCATCTTTCATTTAGACTTATCGTCTCACACTACATGGGATAAATATGAAAACTCATCTTATATTATTCGCAACTCACTGAACCGGAGTCGAGATCGCAACTACCTTAGAAAACGCAGTTTTGGTGAGGATGGCCCAACCGTACAAAATAGGTACGTTTTCAAATTTATCCGAATAAGAGTAAATGTAGCTTTGTAGACTAACAGGACTAAGTCTTTCTATTTGCGCACAATCTCAAGTCTTCCTTTTTCCTTGTATGACATATATGACGTTTGCTTCCATGATAATAATACTTCGCGACCTAGTTCTTCCCCACAAAGAGGGAAATTTGTTAAGACTTGCTAATACTTAAACCCGTTCTACTAATCAATGTGCACGCACTATAAATTCCATTTTGTGCACTAGAGATGTTCATTAAATAACAAGAGTTCTTGAAAACGTATCATATAAAAGTCTTAATGCTTTTTGCAAAGGATCAAACGGACACCAAAAACGTTTATGCACTCCTGGTAAAAAGCAAGAATTTAAGTAAAGATTTGAAGGCAGCAACAAAACTTAAATATTTTACGGTATCAGGGATTTTTGGATGTCTCCTACTTTTTGAAAATGAAATCTGAATACTTGACTAAAACGGAAATACCAAAGTGTGCTGTCGGCTACACTAGAGAAATAGCCATGGCTCTCGAAAGTTTCTATTTTACATGCAAACCATAAATGCTTACTTTGAAATGATCAGGAAACTTCTTCAACAGCTCTTTTACCACCAATATGCCCTAACTTTTTGCAGTTGCTAGATTTGCTCCGTTCGGCAGTACTGTCGAGGAGATGAATTAGTAAGTCAAGCGCATGACAAGTGCTTTTAAGAGTTGTCACGATATGTTGTTTACTTCTGGGTAAGTCCTTAACTGTGCAACTGGTGTTTTATTGTTAATAATGACTTTCAAACGTCTTTGAATTAATAATGAAGGCCATGAAGACAAACACTTAAAGAAGCGATAAAAAGTTTAATAACAAGCATCATCTGTTTTACTTTTGATGTATAAATATGCTAAATATCAAATTTGTAACAAACGATTTCCTTTTGGGTTGGATTATGTTGATTGTGTTGTTGTTCAAAAGCCATTAACTGATTATCGCGAACACTTAAAAGCACTTCCAACTTGTCTTATCATTTGGACAACCACAAATGAAACGTCCAATAATCAATGACTTCCATGTAGTTCTAATTACTTCACACTTAGAATTCATTTCCTCGTTCATGGTATCTGATAACAACTGATGAATACTATTGAGGGTTTTTTAATTTTTGCTATTGAAATAAAGAAGGTCTTATGATTATTGATAAAACTGCTATAAAAAGCTATTGATAAAACTCAAAGTCGACCGCGACGTTGAAATGACAAAATCATTTTGAAACTTGGATAAAAAGAAGAAATTGATCGGAGCCAAGGTCGACTTCTGTTCATTCAGCAACGTTGCCACTCACCCTTTTGGCAAATAAAACCGGCACAAGGAACTTCATCCAAATTACTGAATGTTTTTTTTGGGGGGTCGTAGAATATAATTATATACATATCAAATCATGTTTGACTGTCCATGTTTCATAGCCCAAGTGATCATTCTACAGTTTGAAGGATCACAGTTTTAAATATTAAAAAAATTGATAAACTTTAAGTTTTGTTTGGGTGGAAATGCGAGCCGCAGGTGGAATTTTAAACCGCATGGCAGTTCAATTGTTGACATATTACGTGGGTTTTAAACTCACATCCGTAAATTGTAATAGAGGTCCAATTTGTTTTTACTGCACTGCAGTATTGTGCTACATCTATGGAGCTTTTTCTTTGACTTTCCCTGTTTTCTTCTTTCTTCTCCTTTATTTTTCTTGCCCGGCTGTCAGTCTTGGGCCTGTTTACAAAAAAACATTGTGACGTGGTGCTAAAATAAGTGGCAACAATCATCTTTAAACAGAGCAACTCTTTTGAATGACAAGATGCTAAGGTTTACTTGAGTTGTCAACAAAGGGCCAACGTAAAATAGACGCTTTATTATTTTTATTTTGTAATTGTAAAGTAATGATTGAGAGAAGTAGGATTAAAATCCTAAAATTATTGCAGAAAATGTTGCTTGAGAATGTATTTATTTTGAATAGCAAGATGCTAAAGCTTACTACAGTTTATTGAAAAAAGGCCGAAGTACAATAGAGTACACATTGCTAGAATCTAAAGTATGGTAAAGGAAAGCTCGAGGGAGGTAGCGAATAAAACGAAAAGATCTCCAAACTTGAAACAACACCTTGCAACTATTTTTCAACAACTGACTCATTTGACAACGTTCACTTCAGTCTGTTCAGTTAATTTCTAGTCCAGCCAAGTTCTAATTCATTCTTTTCGATCTGCGACGAATAAACCCCTTTAAATGAAAAAGTGCATCGACACTTTATAATTACAACTTACCAACAAAAGCCCAAAGTGCAAAGACGTGCTTGTTATAGAAAACATTGAATTGCCAAATCGAAATTGTAAAGTAAAGATATGGCATCAGGTAACCTCCCAAAATATCTAATCTATCAAAGGCATTTTGACATTTTGACATTTTTTTATTTGCCATTAACACATAGATTTACATATTGAAATAAATAAAGTTGTATTATCTGCAAAATAAAAATATAACCAAGTTTTATGACAAAAAAAATTAAATAAAAAAGAACATTAAAGCAAGTATACACACACAAAAATAGCGATGGCGAGGAGATCTAAGAGAAACCCCTAGGCTTATGGAATTTAGATCCCCTCATTCTTGGAAAAAAGTTTTTTTTAACACATTGTAAGGCAATGATGACAGTGAGCGAAGTCAAAGTGCAAATATACATAGAATCGAATAATACTTATGTAGTATGTCAAAAAATATGTAACAACCGTAAAGATCCCTTTTTTCAGCAAATGTCATAGTTAAAACCATCTTTCTAAATTGGTGATATTTCGCTTTTAGACAGGAAGTAACAATCATTGCCAAAATTGTTGGCATGATTGCTATTTTTAATCAGTGCGTAATTAATATAACAATGAATTCTTGCTCCTCCCTGCAACTCTAAGTCAGTGTTGGGGTAGAAAACATGGCACAGGCAGCTTCTGACACACTCAACACACCATCCTGGTTACCACAGAAACCGCAACATTGTAAAGGGGTGAGGGGGCCGCCAGACATATTCAAAAAGGCAAGATGACAAAAGAAAGGGTCAAGATGTTATCGTGCCAAGTAATTTTGGCAAGGATTGTAGTTTTCGTAAATAAGTTGCGAAGAATACGTTCAGAGCAGAGGGAGGAGGAGGTGACCCCAATGGTTTATATCAGGCGCGCGCTGGTACAGTGATGTCTGTGATGTGACGTCACGGATGGCGTACATCAGTAGCAACCAAAATTGAATTCTCAAAATGCTCCGAAAAACAGATTCCAAAATGTAGTTAAAAATGCACTTTTTAGAAATTCCGTAATGAAGACATTTTACCTTACCACTTTTACAATACTGATATAGCTTTACCTTCAATCTGTATCAGTTTTGTCTTTGACACGTACCAATCTGACGATGAAAACGGCTCAAAACAAAGGAAAGTTGAAGTGCTGTCTTGCTTAGTTCCCGCTATTTTTCGTTCTTCGCCTAGAAGGACGCGCGAGAATTTTTTTCTCAGAGTTTTAGAGATTTTGAATCCCGGAAAAAGTTTCACGTACTCGTAAGTAATTTTTGCTTTTTTTCCTTTTGCCTGAACTGTGCTATTCTACAGTTTTGTTTAACAGCCCTTTTTTGTCTCCTAACATATTGTGTCAAATTTGTATTTTGTTTTTCCTGAACGACTCAGCTCAGCCGTAAACTCAAAACATATAGACCTAGAAGCACCAATATTTTAAATTGGTTTGTACTTCTTTTCACTTCTATCAGTGAATGATGTCAGATAAAAACATTTTTCTGTTTTGTATTCGACAAATCTCAATCAAATACAGGAATGTGGTAAATAGCTTACAAAAATAGTCCATTTTGTAAAATAAAAGTACTATAAAAAAATGAAATAAAGATTATATATGGATAAAACTTTGAATAATTAATTTGTTTGCAGATTTGTGTATATTCATACCTTTGATAATCTCCTGTGATCTTGCTATGTTTTTCAGATCCAGTCATTTTCATGGCCAGGAATTACGGACATCGTTTTTGAATTAATTTAAAAAATACGTATATGAATAAACTTTGACGCTTCAATGAACACATACAAATCAACGAAAAACATACTCAGCTTGAAGCGTTTTGGAAGTGAAAATAAACGCATAAAGATTTCACCTATTTGCTTCAAATTTAATATTGGTGATGTATAACCACCATATTTTGTGAATCCAACTACGCAAATAACGTTTGCGTTTTTGATATGTGTATTTTCGCAGTTTGGCAATAAAAACGCAAAAGGAACAAATTTATAAGCAAAAAGGAAAGGTTTATCATAGAGGACCAGCTGATGAATTTGTTTTAGAGGAAAGACGATGATGTCTACTGTGCAAATCTATTTGGGCAATTTTGGTTGTAATAACTGGTCAAAGATGATAATCCTTGAAATCTTCGGATTTACGGTCGATATAAGATGTATGGGGAAGTTTGTGATTATTCGTCGTGTGAAAATGATTAAAAAGGAAAGGTAAGATTTTAAGTTTTAAGTATAATTTGTATTCTAATAGTTCTGAGAGATGTAGGACTTAATATATTGATTTGGGCTTTTGTAAGAATTTAAGTTTCTGAAACTATATCCGCGAATATATCTTTTCCTCAGGCTATTTCTTTGCAAAAATAACCCGCCATTTTGTTTTTCTCGTGACGAAATCCGCTGATCTATTGCGCCCGCGATATGACCGGAATTTCTGGCGATGGTTGACTCTGCGGTTGAAGCTCACCTAATGTCCCAATGATCCGTACAAACCATAAACCATATATTATTGTCCTTCTAACCTCTAGCAGACTAGATATTGCAAAACATTACATTTTAGTCTTCATTGTTACAAGGGACTGCTGGGTCGAAACATGTAGGTTTCTTGCAAGGACTGGCAATAAGCTTTTAACTCTAAGACGAGACAGTTCCTTGGCTGAAGTCTTTGTTTTATTTTGTTTTAAGGGCTTGTATACAAACGTCTAGCTCTAGGTCTAAAATGGACGGAGATAACTATCTATTTGAGTAACTGTCAAGAGCCCTCTTACCTATCCCATGTCTGTATACGTATGCGCTGCCGAGCGCAGTTTTAGTTCTCTCCATTGGCTATTTTACATACTCACAAACACAAAAATATATTAGCTAGAATTGATGATCTTATCACTAAATTTTCAGAGCAAAAGGATACCTTACTCTGTTTTAAACTTTCCCCCAAATGCTGAAAAACGCATGAATCGAAAACGTACGAAATATTCGCAAGATGACAACCCCTTTGCGAATTAAGATATATAAATATATTTTGGGGTCAGTGGCAAATGTTTGACGTGCGGACCCGTGCGTACTTGCCGTGATACCGCTAGGTACGCATGGGCTCCATCGTCCTAAACTACCACATCGAATCGCTTTCCGCTGTCTAGGCTGAAACTTGTTCATCAAGCGTTGGCCTGTGCTTTTCCAACGACATCAGCCATCCCTCGCAACTCTGGCAAAGTTGTTACTTTACATACATGTATGAGTTGCCGGAGGGACAACTGATCTGGTCTTAGCCTGCATAGCGGCTTTCTTTAAAGGGGAGGGGAAAGAGAGGGAAATTTAAAAGGAAAGAGGGCCTGCACTCCGACTCTATGGGTTGAGTTCTGTCCACTTCTACTTCTTCCCGTTATCTCCCATAAAGGGACATCGTTTTAATAATTGTCATCACCGGCTACTTGTTGGAATAATTTAAAAAGGTTGTGTTTTTTTTTAATTTTAAACCACGTTACTTTTTATCTTCACATAAACAATTTGAGTTTCCTCTAGCTCTTCTCAGTTTTCAGCAATATTATAAGGAAGAAAATATTTTCTGTCGATTTTAAGTGATAGGCAATACACAAAACAAACATTACCAAGTGTTAAAAGTTAATTGAGTAATATTCGAAACTTTTATAGCTTTGATTTCAGTGATTTTGACCAGAGCCTTTACGTAAAGTTTAAATAAGCAGGCGGCCGAGTGGTTTTAGACCTAATGAATAAAACACGATTTGCGAGTTTATTAAAAGCTGCTATCAGTTTCAATTAAAAACAAAAGAGCTCAAAAGAAGAGGAATAGGGTATGGAAAATCAAACTTTAAGGTTTGGGGTAGGGTCAGGAGTTCGAGCTACTGGCGACAACCCTTATCCCAACATCCCCCTGGGGGGGAGGGGGGGGGAAACTCCAATCGTAAATGGACGGGGATGCTCGTCGTACCTTTTAGGGGTCAAAATCTGCAATCTGGTACCTTTTAGGGTGTCTCAGACTTAAGTGGACTACCAGAAACATAGCTGGTACCTTTTAGGGACTGTTTTGGGGGTAAATAAATTACCTAAAATAAGCATGAAAGGGACAATTTCGATGATCTGAATTGAATCTTCAAAGCACATCGATAACAAAGTGTTTCATTACTTTAATTCTTTATTATTGTTTTTGAATTGGTACCTTTTAGGGGTAGAAATCAATTGTTGTCACTCCCACTCAGGTACCTTTTATAGGGGTCATTTTCAAAATTTCCGACGAGCATCCCCGTCCTATTATATATAGGAGTCCCCGCCCCCTTTCCCCGGGATCCCCCTACACCCGGCTTACATCTAATAGGCCCTCAATTCAAATTGTGCCTTATCTAATAAACCTCAAAAATAGTCTATAACGGCCTCCACACACTAAGGGAAATGACTATCGATAACTTATAATTAGTTGCTACAACATATCGACAACTATTTAAAAATCGCTTTGTTCTCAAAGACAAATATCCCCATTAACGTCCAGTTTGTTAACAACAGTTCCTATGTTCCAGTGTGTGGGGCGGCTCAGTATAGACATATTGACATCGACCGACTAATAGAAATTGATAACAACTAGTTATCGCTGACTATTGCCTAGTCTGTGGTTGCCCTAGGAAAACAAGGACAAACAGACAAAAACGTTAACAAATGATATTCTAGAAAAAAGTCACGCAATTTGGATGCATCTAATTTATCATTCAAATCCACACTACATCTTTGCCCTAATGCCCTTTTAGACACAAGCTTTTAGCTACCATGCAGACGGTCCTTGACCGCAAGTTGACCACTGAATTGTATTCAGACACAACTAGACTCTTTAATTTTTATAAACGTTTACTGTAACGGCATCCTCAAAGATGTGGAAAATCCTTTACTGTGTTGTTCTACAAGGTAGGTTTCTTCATGTGTAGGAATGCACATTCTTCAAATACTTACAAATCTGTCTCCAGAACTCGAACAGACAAAACCTTGTAGCAAGACAATTCTCTCTATTTCTTCGGCCGATTTCTTCGAAAGGAATTAAAGGAATTCTGTCCTTTATTAAAAGAATTCTTGCTAATTCTATACATCTTGTATTACAAGAAAGAATGTTCTTTAATTCCTTTGTCTCGTAGAAAGTGAAATCATGGAGGGAATTGTCTTCCTACATACGGCAAAAGAGGGAAGCCCTACACTAGGAACTGTTCTAGCCATTACGTGTTTTTTATAGGTTACACTGGTTGTATAAATGTGTAGGAATGTTTGGTTTATAACACAAGACGTTTAGTAACATTTTTTAGCTTAAAAAAAGCATTTGATGATAAGGGTGCTGAAAATTAATTTACTGCCTTGTGCCATATGTATTGTTCAAAGGCTACAAGGGATAAACATATGCACCAGCGGTATGTTTGTTTCCTTGTCGCGTTTTGAATTGCGTTACTCAACAAACATCATCACGTCCGTGCGTTTATTTACTAAAACTGACTCATACACGTATTTAAGAAGAAGAAGAAGAAGAAGAAGAAGAAGAAGAAGAGGAAACAAATCAACAAACAAACAAACAAATCAACAAACAAATAAACAAACAAACAAACAAAAACCCAACAACAACAACAACGACAACAACGACAACAACAAAACGTCGGATTAAAGGCTCGAATGTGACTCGAAAGACCGAAAGACAGCATTATGGGTAGAAATTACTAAACCTATAAAAGCACCAGAATATCAACACAAATGTCCACTTCTAGCTTGACAATCAAAGAACTTTGTTATATACCAACTGTCAAAGTTAATTTTTTTCCGTACTCTGATTGGGCGAGAGCGTGAACGTCAACAAATTTTGCTGTTTCCCCAGCCAACTGAACTCATAGCGGGCAACAGTGTGTTGTTGACCGGTGATAACAAAACCGGAAGTTGTGAACTTTGCGACCTTGGTTGACCTTGGTAAACGCGCTTGGATAGCGGAAGAACCAGCGCGCTCGCGCACCCGCTACAAACTTCATTTTAACAACAACGACAAAACAGACAACACAAAAATGGAGGAAAGTGCAAGATTTGCAGGCAGAATTGAACGGACGAAGATATCGAAAAGTTACTGAATGACAAAGAATCTAAATCCACAAAGAATGCAACAAAACAAGCTGTGAAGATTCTAAGAGACTTTTGCTTAGAAAAAGGAATTTCTGCCGACTTTGAAGGTCTCACAAAACTCGAACTAAACCAATTGTTAAAACAGTTCTATCCAAATGCAAGAAAGCAAGATGCATGGGTCTTTTTACACACACACACACAAAAAAAACACTCGGCTTGTAAGCTTTCATTGGCTTTTTTCAGTTCGTTTTTGTTCAGTATGAACGAGACATTTTTTACACTGTCATTTGTCTTTCAGTTTGTCAGTTAATAAAGGCGGCTGGACACAGGTTAATAAGTCAGATTTGGAATAAAATGTTGGATCATAACTATGCGCTTTGATTGTTTTTTGACAGTTGGTATATAGCAAAACACTTATTGACTGGAACCTCGGGAAAGCAGTATGTTTCCTTCGGCCCCAGTCAATAAGTGTTCATTATTTCATTTGGTAATGTTAAAAATCAAGACTAAAGCCGAAAAGAATGAAGTTCTGCAGCCACCCATACTCCTTTTCGGCACAGACTTCTCGTCTGAAACCTTTTCTGAAATAGGTATACACCTATTTCAAAAAAGGTTGTCACCGCTAAGAGCGATAGGCGATAGGTAATAGGTCATTCCAAGACCGCAAAGCACTATCGATTTCTAATTGATTTACATATGAATAGCCAAATATTTGATGGAAGAGTGTAAAGAAAGATTTAGGATGGCTTAATTAAGAAATCGATAGTGCTTTGCGGTCTTGGAATGGCCTATTACCTATTGCCTATCGCTCTTAGCGGTGACAACCTTTTTTGAAATAGGTGTATACATTGGTAGCTGACGAGTGGCCCAGGGGTAGAGGAAATGGTAGCTTTGAGTCTTTGTCAGCAAAAAGCTGCTGCGTTGATTGACACTTCCATATGCGCACATTTAGGGGTAATGAATCAAGCAAAAAGGTGGATATTTTGTCCATTTATTTTTGCTATATATTTTGCTTTATACTGGTTTAGACAATGTCTAACAATGTGTCCATTAATCACTCATTCAACCACTTACACAGGTGTTATGCAGCGTTCATTCCTTGAACTCTGATGAAAATCTTCGTGTTGAACTCAATTACTTCAGCACCACGCGTCACAGCAATGACGAGAGAGTCAAAGCACGTGATTATATCATGGAAACCTTTAAGGACTTTGGACTTGAAACGTGGACGCAAGAATTTCCATACGCATCGGTAAGATATCAGCAATCTCGTTTCTACGGCCTTATCTTTTCGCTCTTTTTCAAAATGGCGCCTCTTAAAAAAGAGAGTATTCTGCTAACGAGGTTGAGGTGTCAGCGGTGTGGCTTTTAAGTACGCATTTCCGGGTCCAGGAGCTCAAAAACAGCACTTAGTTGGAGATATTACTCTTTTCTGACACTTTATTGATGCACAAAGTAGAAATCGGACAGTATTGAAACAAATCCTGGCTCCATTTGCACAAAGGGTGAATACCACTATCCGCGCGATAAATCCTTATGCAGTGAATAAATTTAATGAAAAACGCCAACATTTATCTACAGGAAACAGGACTTATCCAACAGTAGTAATACCATGGTCACCTCGGGAACCATTGTTTCAAGAGGGACGTTTAATGTTTAACATCCCTCCTCCATGAATAGAGTGACGGAGAATTAGAACTAAATTTTCCTCATTACTATTCATGAGGTACAATCCCTCATCTAACAATCATCGGGATGATCGAAACAGTTTTGCACGCTGCTCCGAAAAACAGGAAATCTAAAAAGTGGGTTTCTTTTCGGGGGAGGCTGCCTTGTGGTGCGATACGAACAAAACTTCCATATGGCCGTTCACTCGGCGGGTTAACAGCTTGTGAGGATGGCTATCTGAGTTGGGCTATCTTGTACAGCTTGGGGGAGGGGATGGAAGGTATATAAGCTATATGCCGGCCGATTAATTTCAGGTAATCATCGAATAAATTAATTACTTCTCTTTCTAATCAGCACCCAGGAATTAACATTATTGGTCGCGTAAATGGACGGTATACTGGAACCAATAAGGATAAAATACTGGTCATTGGTGCTCATTATGACACTGTAAGATCAACCAAAGGAGTCAATGATAACGGGTCGGGGATGACAGTTTTGCTTCAAGTACTAGCCAAATACAAGAGTCCCAGTACGTAGAGAATAATGTGGATAATGTTAGCATATAGAGAATTTGTCTGCGCATGCGTCTAGTTTTGGTTTAAAAATCTTTTGCATGTTGAATGTGGGAATTTTATGCTGACATGGAACATTTCATTGGCAATCTCATTCTTCGAAATTATGTTCAAGTACCCAAATGCTGACATGTAAGCAGTCTACCTACCGCTAGAGTGTTGTGGATAATTATTTTAATCGAAGGCAATGCAGATGGAGAAATATCACGGGTCAAACTCAGGCCAAAAGTGGAAATAGGACCAGAACCTCGTACTTTCGAGTACAGTTTTGGGCGCTAAGTTCAAAAATATGGTAAAGCTGTTAGTAGAAGTGATTACTGACTTGTTAAAGTGTGGATTGAATGTGATAATGGACGTTTAAGGCTTCCGCGATCGTCAAATAATTCGCCATGTTTACCTCAATAAAGCACTTTTTGGCTCGAAAATGTCGCATATTCAAACTCGAAATACAAGAACTTGTAGAGCGTGCAAAGAAAGAAAGAAAGAAGGAAAGAAAGAAAGAATGAATGAAGAAAGAAAGAAAGAAAGAAAGAAAGAAAGAATGAATGAATGAAAGAAAGAAAGAAAGAAAGAAAGAAAGAAAGAAAGAAAGAAAGAAAGGAAAATGCAAATTTAACGAAAAAATGATATGGCATGCAGCTCTTTTTGTTTCATAAATACTGCGCGCGTATTAGATAAACATTTATTCTAAGTCGAATCTTGAACTTCAATTTGTTTTGTTTTAAGACAATGTGAAATGTAGCCAGGACTACACTTTGCTGTTTGTGGCCTTCGATTTGGAGGAGGATGGATTAGTTGGCAGTAGATACTTTGTTAGCAACCTGACCAGGTAATCTGGACAATACACGTATATACAATAACTGTGCATGTCTGTCAACTATTCGTCAAAACGAACGAACGAACGAACAACAACAAAAAAAGAAACTTCAATCGCTTCGTAACAGCTATTGAGAGGTCATAACAACGCAACTTTTGAGTGGTCATTGTAGAGAGGTGGTCATTGTAGAGAGGTGGTCATTGTAGAGAGGTGGTCATTGTAGAGAGGTGGTCATTGTACAGAGGTGGTCATTGTAGAGAGGTGGTCATTGTACAGAGATGGTCATTATAGAGTGGTGGTCATTGTAGAGAGGTGGTCATTGTAGAGAGGTGGTCATTGTAAAGAGGTGGTCATTGTAGAGAGGTGGTCATTGTACAGAGGTGGTCATTGTAGAGAGGTGGTCATTGTAGAGAGGTGGTCATTGTACAGATGTAGAGTGGTGGTCATTGTAGAGAGGTGGTCATTGTAGAGAGGTGGTCATTGTAGAGAGGTGGTCATTGTAGAGAGGTGGTCATTGTAGAGAGGTGGTCATTGTAGAGAGGTGGCCATTGTAGAGCTCTGTATGGTTCCTTATTAATCAAGCTATCTGTGTTAGACCGAGCCTAGATAAAATTTTTCAGATGGCCTCTGCGAGCGAGCTTTGTTACTTGGGCTTGCTCTCAATCATAGCGTCTTGTTTCTTGTAGACAGTTAAATGGTACAGGAGCCACTGTTCAGGGAGCGTTTGTTTTGGAGGTAATATTGGACTACAACACGACAGAACATTCCCAAAGCTTCCCGCCCGAGCTTCAACCACATTTTACAAAGGCATATAACATGCTTGTGAAGAATAAATTCAAAGGAGACTTTATTGCTGTCATAGGCAGAAAAAATGATGATGCTGAATTGATGGAGCAACTTGTTTCAAATTTTGACCAAGGTAAAGTAAGCTCCATACCGCGGAAGCATGGCAAATGTCGGTCCGTTAATTCTAGAGAGCTCTGTGTGTGCGCGTGCGTGCGTGCGTAATGGTAGCTACGCCAATGTATATGAGCATATAACAATTGGGGTGAATTCAATAAGCATTTTACAATTGTAACTTTTGAAAGCACTGTGTGGATTTGCAGTATACAACATACTCATAACGCAAATGCAACGTTCATCTGTCATTTTGTACTGTATTTCGACTTTAATTCAAAATCGCGTAACTGCGCAGTGTCTTGCATGTAAAGGAAAACATATTTGTTCTAATATCCTTTAAATTTTTTACCAGGGCATTTTAAAGCCATGAAAATTGCTGTGCCATTTAGTGGCAGACCATCTCAACTTCCTCGTCTTTGTGGAGTGGCATGAGTGATTTGTTTAGAAGTGATCACTACGGATTTTGGGACAGTCCAAATTCATGGCCAGCGGTGCAAATAACCGACACATCAGAGTTTCGTGGTTTTATGAAGACGTGCTACCATCAAATGTGTGACAACATGGATCACGTGACTCCTGATATGATAACATTCATGGGTAAAACCTCCGACGCACTTGAGAAAGCTGCACATGCAATGACTAGGCGTGTCTGTCCAAAGGAACAATGTAAATATCTTCACGCACACCTCCATAATACCGACACTTAACTTCCGATAGGTATCTATGTTGTGACAGCTGAGCTCTCATACAATACTTGGATATACAATACAATGAAATTTCTGGTTGTAAAACACATTTATATTATGAACACTTTTAAGTGGTGTCCGCTTTAAAGAGGCTCCACTGTACATGCATACAGCTAATACTCGGCCTACCTGTGATGTATAGGTTTTTCAATTGTCATCTATACGTGCTCGACCTGATGATTATAGCTTGTAAAAACTTTGCAACAATACCCTAGGTTTAGGCGTTCACTCGGCGCGCTTAGGATCCTTTCTAGGCCGAGCATGCGCTGTAGAGACTTGTCTGCATTTTGTGATGGACGACGAACGAAAAACTAGCTACGCCCGCCGAGTAAAACGCACTTTTGAACGATCACGATTTACGTCATAAATAGCCTAGGTGATTATCAGAGCGCTGTTTAGTAAAGAGTGGAAAAGGTCTTACAGATCAGAATAGACCCACGCCGTAACCGATAGGAACTGTACACGAGGCCATTGTTAATAGCAAAATTTGTTACTAGCAACTGTTTAACAAAATATCAGCATGATGCGATATATAGGGAAACTATTCCCAGTAGTATATGTAAGGAGGTATACCTTTCAAATATTCCTAAATATCAGATACTATTGCAAATAGATTTCTTTACAGGTCCTATTGTGTTTTATTATTTATTAGTTTGTTTTTCTATCTACTGTAATTATTTATTTTATAAAATATTTGAGATATAACGCGCGCGCTGATTGGCTGGCTACCATGTTTATATCAGAGCACAGAGACATGGCTCGCTCAAAAAACGTCGAACGATCGCTTATGTCTCTGTTCTTTGATATAAACACTCTGGAAGATGTAGAGCACTCGAAAAGCAAGAGAAACATTCGGCTACGCCTCGTGTTCCTAAACTTGAGTTGCTTTTCTCTTGCTCTACATCTTCCATCGTGTTTATATCACAGAACAGAGACATGCGCGCGCGTTTCATATTCCTTAAAGGAAAAGCAGCGGTATATCAATAAACTTAAAGGGAAATAATGATGGAATCACTTTTTTCACAAATTATAAACTACTAATAATTATCCTCGTTCTTTCTCCAGTCTGCAGTTCTAATATGCGTATAACCAGCAACAAGGTGACAGTTTCTTCCCCATCCCTCCCCTCTAAGTACCCTAATGGAGCCAGCTGTAGTTGGGTTCGAGAGTCTGAGTACCCGCAGGTGTTGGAGTTTACAGAGTTTGATTTGGAAGACAGTAAAAACTGCATGAACGACTACGTGGAACTGATCGCTGGAGGAAAATCCAAAGGTAGGTCAGTCACCCACGAGGGTGGACAATGATTCTACCCCCCCTCATATTTTTGTCTGACATAAAACTTGAGCATAGGCATCACGCCATGTCATGGTTACCACGGCAATGACACAGTACAGCGCGGTCTGTTTCACGCTCATACGAAAATTGCTCTAGCAGTGAACACGCTTGCCACTAGACTCTCTGTGGAATGTTCAATTTTATTTCAATTCCTGGGTTAGTTTTTCCTGGCTGGGACTTGACGTGAACTGAGTATGTTTGATGTGTGGTCTTTCCCTTGCCACGAGAGTTTTTCTTGGTTTCTCCAGTTTTTTTCTCCATCCCTCGGGAAACCGTCAACCGTAAATTGAGTTTATGTGAGAAAAATTGAGCGTAGTTGAAGTGTGTTAGAAACTGAATGGGTGTACATTAGCCTGCAAATGGTTTATAATTAAGCAAATTTCTTGTCCCATGGGGCACGCTAGCTTTTGTGGATCTATACAGTTAAACCTCCAGTAAGCGACCAGCCGAAATGTTGAGTTAAGGCGGTCACTTAAGGGCGGTGGTCGCCTGCGAGAGTTACGATTTTGAGTCATGAGGAAACTGGAATAATTTACTGTCATCAATTCCCCATGAAAGCGTCATGCATATTTTACCGTAATGAGAACGTTTTCTCAGCTTAGTACTTCATTAAAAAACATTTATCCAATATACGACACCAAAGTGTCTACTTTCACACAATCATAATGCCTTTTTATTCTTATTCTTTCTTTCTTTCTTATTAAGGGGGGAGGGGTGGAGTACTTATTATCATTCAAATTCAAATTGGATTTCAATTACAATAGCTAACCACCCAAAAAAACAGTAGGCATTAAGTAGATACAACGAGAAAGAGGATTGCGTATCAAGTGGTCGCGTACGAGAGTCGGTCACTAGGGGTGCCAACTACAGTAATTTGATGGGACAATTTTTTTTTCTTCTGAAAAGTGGTCGCAACGCTGAGATGGTAGCAGGAGGTGGTCGCAAGTGGAGGTTCAACTGTACTACCAGTTCTATTTCCCTCATTTACTTTATGTTTTTCTATATGCCAGTGACTAGTTATAAGCTGACTT
Source organism: Telmatactis stephensoni (assembly GCA_029948255.1). Lineage (NCBI taxonomy): Eukaryota > Metazoa > Cnidaria > Anthozoa > Actiniaria > Isophelliidae > Telmatactis > Telmatactis stephensoni. The sequence goes on along the minus strand of JALIZF010001728.1, from coordinate 453,578 downwards.
TTACTCTTACTAATGACAATAAATAATTTGTGTTTCTATAAGGTCGTTACTGTGGCTCTTCCAAACCAAGACCCTTCAACACTTCAGAGAAATCTCTCACACTCCGTTTTGTTTCCGACGCATTTGTCAACAGAAAAGGTTTCAAAGCAATTTGGATAACTAAAGCGCCAATTGGAAAGGGTGTGCGGTTTGGAGGTACGACATTAGAAGGACAATATCAAAAGATACTTTGAAGGAAGGAAGGAAGGAAGGAAGGAAGGAAGGAAGGAAGGAAGGAAGCAATGGAGGAAGGAAGGAAGGAAGGAAGAAAGGGAGGAGGGAAGGAAGGAAGGAAGAGAGGAGGGAAGGAAGGAAGGAAGGGAGGAGGGAAGGAGGGAAGGAGGGAAGGAAGGAAGGAAGGAAGGAAGGAAGAGAGGAGGGAAGGAAGGAAGGAAGGAAGGAAGGAAGGAAGGGAGGAGGGAAGGAAGGAAGGAAGGAAGAAATTTTGATTTTAATTCAATGAATTTCTCCACAATGTGTAGTGAGAGTACGTTGATTGTGGGTTTGTGAAAGTGTTAGTGTGTATCGGGTAAAAAAGAAACAGAAAAAACAAGAAAAAAGAAAAAAGAAAAAAGAAAAAAAGAAAAAAGAAAAAAGAAAAAAGAAAAAAAGAAAAAACAACAACAAAACAAAAACAAACAAACAAATAGAACTTTCGTTCTACTTATTGAAATTTTCTCTATGTAATTAATTGATGAAAAAATGGATGAATGAATAAATGAAGGGATGAAGGGATGAATCAATAAATTCAATTTTAGTGTGTGTGTATGCTTTAACTGTTCTGACTTTGTTGCTTTATGTCTTGTAGGTTCCCAGTACCTTATCATGGTCACTCTTCTATCAGCTATATTCTCAGTAGTGTGATATACAGGATTACAACGTACAAGTGTTTACATGTAGTGATAAACTCGTAGAAAGGTTGAACTTCTTCCTAGAGAGATAGTAGTGTAGAAGCAGAAAGTAATGTAGAATGACCTTCAAGTATATATCATGAATAACTTAGATTATAAAGGTGTCAGAAACCACTGTACGGCCTCCCTTGCACTTCTTTCAGGGAAGAGGGATAGTCCGGACCCAGACCTGGTGGACAGGTCACGGGGTAAACTCTGTTGGCACCCCTACTGACCGTTAGCGGAGCGGGCTAAAACGAGTGTTGGTGCTAGTGATTGTTTAACAATTAGAGTTTTCGTTTTTCGTTCTTCGGAGAGGAAGACGTGCGAGAAAAAAAATTTCTCGGGGTTTTGTGAATGATGTCAGTTAAAAAACATTTTTCTGTTTTGTCTTCGACTACAAATCTCAATCAAATACATCGGGCTTCCTGTGATAAATGTCTTACAAAACTAGTTCATTTTAGTAAATTAAAAGTACTATATAAATTAAGATGAAATAAAGATTATGGATAAAACTTTTAATGATTTGTTTGCAGATTTGTGTATATTCATACTTTTGATAATCTCCTGTGATCTTGCTATATTTTTCAGATCCAGTCATTTTGTTGACTCTGCGGTTAAAGCTCACCTAATGTCCCAATGATCCGTACAAACCATAAACCATATATTATTGTCCTTCTAACCTCTAGCAGACTAGATATTGCAGAACATCACATTTTGTTTGTTTGGTTTTTATAATTATTATGGTTTTGTATGTTTTCATGTGGAATACAGTAGGCAGTATTGAATACTCCTCATGCTATCAGTTGCAAGTATTGTCTTGGTTTATTTTGAGTGCAAAGCAACAGTTCTCTCTTAAATGTTTACTGATGCAAATTGAAGATATATAGATATAGAAAATCAGTTATTTGCCATACAAAATAGAAAAAACACAAGGAATACAGCATTTCCAATTTAGTTTGAAGATCAGATTTCTGTATAACAACTCTATTTTATATGCAAGTAACACCAGTTTTGCTGTCAATTTTTTTATTGAGAATATTCTAGACCTAAACTCGAGCTGTAATTAATAATCAATAATAACTAATTAATTACTATCCTACGTTGTTATACAAAGGTTAACGATTTCATGCACAAGTCAACTACAACAAAATAGCAGAAACTTCAGGTCGATATGTGACCAACCTAAAATAACTAGTGTAAACACACTATTCAAACTACTTAGCGATTCATGCTAAACCAACAACTTAATTAGACAATCCTATACCTGATTACTGTAGAAGTAAATCACTTGTAAACAACAACTACTGAAATAGAGATCGGTTGCATGAAGCAAACCGGCAAATCTACAGCTTTTTCCGCTCGCTTTCTTGTATAATTCTTGCGAATTTACAACTATATCACTGATTTCTACGTAGTACTCAGTTTATTATAATGTTACATACCAATTTCGTTGACTTGAAGTTATTAAATAGACATAATTGAGACTGTAAGGTTTTCTTCTTGAACTAACACTCCAAACTAACTGTAAATATTCATCATCAAAAATTTGATTTACAAAACGTGATTTGCGAGCGCGCTATAAAACTTTGTGCGCGCTCTACTATTTAACGATAAATCTAACTCGCCACATCTAAATGAAAAATACATTATCTAGGTACAAAGGTACAAGAGACTTTTTGACATCACATTTGAAATCCCGTCCAGTCCGAATTGGAGGCTTTGAAATAAGTTCTCATGCTTATCAATTATTCGAGAGGAATCTTTTTCCAGATAATGTCTATTACAACATATACTGTCAACCAATAGTTGCGTATGAATTGCTCATTATAAAACTTCCAAGCATTCCGTTCTGGTCAACAAATTCGCTTGTGGCTTAGTGGTTAGGGAATGAGATATGAGAGAGTAGGACTATAGATTAGAGGTTCGGACACTGGAACAGATTTCCAGGTACTGCTTTGGAGGACTTTCCAGGGTTTCAAGTATCGTCACGAGGTCAAAATCGGAGTATTTAATTGGCTGGTTACTCATGAATAATCAATGAGTACGAGAAATGTTTTTCTTCAGTTGTTGTCTTTCAATTAAAGCATAAAAAAATCCTTTTCGTTCAAATTTTGCAGACGATTCTTGTTTTCCAACTTTGGAGGAATTGTTAAGCAGTTCTACTGAAGGCATCTTTACGAAACGTAACATACATAATGTTGAATGACATAGTTATAGGCGAAACGTTTTTGAAGCTACAAATCCATCAATAGAGTCCACCAGGAAAATGCTTGTTAAATTTTTCGTCTTTCAGCAGTTTTTGAGATGACAGTACGTTTACGAAAACAAATTCAAACGTACCATTTCTTCGCTCAAAATGTTGAGGTTTGTACAGATGAATATCCGTGAAAATCTTCAAATTTCTGATGAGGTTTTCAGAAATGTACTTTGAAGGTTTGGGTGTAAAAACGGCAAGGAAACCTGTAAATTGCAATTTCCTTCTTTAGTCGCCATGTTGAAGCTATGTCTACGCCACCGTGACGTCACATGGCAGGCATCACTGTACCACGGTTTCCTCGGAGACGCTCCCTCCCTCCTGGTTCAAGAGTAATTTTTCAAGTTTTAAAGTGTACCTGTCTGGCGTCATTTTATACAAATCTAGAATAATTTCTGAGAACCTTCGCGAAGAATGTATTCGATTCGGATAAATCCCCGATTTTTAATTTAATTTCAAAGTTCTGGGACTGCTGCCCACGGTCGAGTGCATCGCGCCGAGGGACTGGGGCCGAGTGTGACGTCTACCCAGGAACCACAACTATACTAAGTACATTGCCCGCTTGTTTATTCTAAAAAATATCATTTGGCATTTCAGATTGTTTTTTATATACTTTTTCAATGAATTTCTATAAACTTTCGAAGCATTCTTTGTGAATGTCGATGTTGTGTTCCTTGGTTGACGTCATGACATGCGACTCTCTTTCCCAATCCCTTAAGCGTGCGTGGTATACCACAGGGAGCCTGAGGGTCACCTTCCCACAACTTTGAAATTAAATTAAAAATCGGGGATTTATCCAAATCGAATACTTTCTTCGCAAACGTCCCCAGAAATTATTCTAGATTTATATAAAATGACACCAGACAGGAGGTTAAGTGCACTTTAAGGAAGAGTAATAAGCTGCAGGAAGAACAATAACGGAACCGAAAGAGAAGCACAATAAAATTTGTAGTTTATGAATGAAAAATATGTTAGGCATCTGTGCTGTATGTTTCTTCAATTCGTGTGTGAAATAAGCTCGGAAAAAACCCAGCCTTCATAAGCAACAAAGCCTTCATATCATCATAATTACTGTTCATAACCTATTGCTGGGTTGTATCCATACCTTTGGGAATCCAAAGACAATAGAGCGGTAGCCATGTTGGATGACCAAACAATAAACGCTAATGAGAAATCTTTTGTTGAAGGTCATCCAAGATGGCTGCCGTGACGTCACATGCAACCCAGCAATTGTTTTCTCTCCGCATTATACCAACGAATGCAGACAGAAAAAGCATAAATCATCTGCATTGTTGCAAATAATACCATCAGTCTAATCTAACAGGCGGCAATATTTTTAATAATGTTACGTATCACCATAGTTAATAGAGGGGAATGGTTAGGAAGCCTTTTGTTACATTTCTTTGTTCTAGTCTGGATGTTGAACTGGTCTTGACCGTGCACAAAGTTTGTTTAAATTCATTAGAAATGGCTATATGAATGAACCGAAATGTTGTCTATTGGATTATTTATTGAAATATTCTAATATAATTAATTTTGAACTAGAATACATCGAACAAGCAGCGGAAAAGAAACATCTGGGTTCAGTTGTTCAACCATGGCAATTAAGGCGAAACAATGAAAAAATAAAAGATTTGTGCACGGTCACGGTTGAAAAAAATGAACAAAGACATATAACAAAAGGCTTCCTAACCAGTCCCCTCTATTAACTATGGTATCACACAGCATTATAAGTAATACTGCAGTGTCATTTGCTTAGGGAAACCAGACAAATTTTTATCTTAGACCTATTTATGTATACCATATATTTATTTATATATTTTGTTTGTTTGTTTGTTTGTTTTATTTGAGGGCCACTGGGTCATCAGTTATTCCTGGCATGTGTTACTGTGAGGGATTGGACAGTCCCGATAAAACCAACGCCGCAAGCCTTCCCCCAGAGAATACGAATTACGAACACCAAATAATTATTTATTTTACATGATACATTAAATACGAATATACGAAAAACAAATACTACTAAATATATATCCCTAGTTAACAATTGCTCAGAAAATACTACAAAATATGCGATAAAAAATAAGATAATTACTTAAACTAGTTCATGTGGCTTTGTTTCTTAATGTTCTATATTTAGGGAGCTCTTTAGTCAGGTTCAGTTGTTTCTTTTGTGTTTTGATTGTGTTAGAATCACTCAACGTATTTTCTAGCTCTTGCAGCGGCTTCATCCTTTAGTACTAGCAAAGTCACTTGTCTGATATATGTTCAATACCTCAGGTTTTGTGCTTCAAGTTCGCGGTGACGTTCACTTCTTTAGAATAGTTCTTGCGCAAGTCTTTTATTCGTCTTGGTAGTACTTTCTCTTACAAGCCTCTTTTATTTGTCTTGGTAGTTTGTTGCCCATATAGTCCCTTGTCTAGAGCTGCTCGAGTTCGAAAGATATTTTAGAAAATAGACCTCTATGAGGCTATGTGGTTACTGGCCTCAAATCCAAATATAGATATAGACACATTTCAAGGCCTGTCCCTAGTTGGGGGTGGGGGTAGGGGTTTACTTCGACTTGAAATTCAATTTATTTTTATGTTCTATTTGACCTGATGCGTTTGGTCACGTAATGGAAATAAACATCTGAAACATGAACGAAAAAATACACGATTTGTGTCAAAAACGCCGTTGTAGAAGTCTTCACAGCAAACAATTTAGATATATAGTGAAATAAAAAGTTGAATAAATACCACTTATTAGATGTTTTCTTGTGTATTACGGGCTGATATTTTACGCGAGTCGCGTATGTATTTTGTCGAGCCTTTAGGCGAGGCAAAATACGAGCGATGAGTAAAATGTCAGCCCGTAATACACAAGAAAATATCTAATATAAAGGATTTATTATGATAATAAAAGGACAAAGGCAAACACTAATAGCTGTTGACAGACAAATTAAAGATCTTTACTACTGCGGCTTGTTGAACTACAGGCAACCAGTGTACGGTTCGACATGCGTCTTGTTAAAAAGTTTATTAACGACAACATGTCGATCGCTCTTGTACTCTAGCGGTAGCTAATCTAAATGTCCTTTTCAAGCCGATTTTGGGCTTCTTTTACATGGGCACAAGTGAACGCACGAGTGCGTCTAGTTAATAATCGACTTCAACACCCTCGGACGGGCGCACGAAGTTCACATATCTTTCGGCTTGACAATTCGGCTCTACTTCGGGGATTTCCGAATTACGCACGCACCCTTAAAGCCCATGACATAGTGTGTTACTATGTCATGGGCTACTAGTTACTACTACCTACGGCTCGTGATTTTCAAACTTTTCTCGTGTTTCTCCCAACATCACGCGTGCTCTATTTCACCGGTAGAGTCATAGAAATCTATCTTCTATTGCTTAAATAGAGTTCATACGCTTGAAAACTGAAACAGGTTCTCAAAAAAGACAAAAACTTGTACGTAAAATACTAAAAAAGGTGCCGGTAGAACCTAAAGAAATGAAGATATATGTTCTCCTATCTGAGTAAAACGCTATTCAGCAAATTTAGTAAACTCATCGCTAGCAATTCCGGTCATATCGCGGGCGCAATAGATCAGCGGATTTTGTCACGAGAAAAACAAAATGGCGTTGTTTTTTGCAAAGAAATAGCCCGAGGAAAACCCCGCGGATACAGTTTCTGAAACTTAAATTCTTACAAAAGCCCAAATCAATCTAATAAGTCCTACATCTCTCAGAACTATCAGAATACAGATTATATTCAAAACTTAAAATCTTATCTTTCCTTTTTAATTTAATCATTTTCATACGGCGAATAATCACAAACCTCCCCATACATCTTCTTATAGCGAGCGTAAATCCGAAGATTTCAAGGATTATCATCTTTGACCAATTATCACAACCAAAATTGCCCAAATAGATTTGCACAGTAGACATCGTCATCTTTCCTCTAAAACAAATTCATCAGCTGGTCCTCTATGATAAACCTTTCCTTTTTGCTTATAAATTTGTTCCTTTTGCGTTTTTATTGCCATGCACACTGCGAAAATACACATATTAAAAGCGTCATATCTCTAAATTGAAAAAGTGAACGTTATTTGCGTAGTTGGATTCACAAAATATGGTGGTTATACATCACCAATATTAAATTTGAGGCAAATAGGTGAAATCTTTATGCGTTTATTTTCACTTCCACTGAAAACGCTTCAAGCTGAGGGTTTTTTTTTGTTGATTCGTAGGTGTTCATTGAAGCGTCAAAGTTTATTCATACATGTATTTTTACTCGTGCCCAGGCCTTTAGGCCGGGAACGAGTTATAAACTGCAACTGTTTTTTTTTTCTCTTTTCTCCGCCAGAAGAGACGTTTCTTGCGCAATCGGTCACGTGTTAAAGCTCCTGATTGGTTCAGAGCGTAAGAAACAATGCCCTTCATTCATCACCTTTGAGCGAGTGCGAACTCTTCGAAGGCCCTCGAAGTGAACGCCAGTCAGGAACTTTAGGAATGCAAAATGGCGGACAGCCCAAAAAATTGCTTTCAGAGACAGTCTTTTCCAGCAGTGAGACAATAGAAAATGGAGCTTTTAACTCGAGATGTACCTAGACACTTATAAGAGCTTCAGAATGGGCTGTTATTTTGAGCTTGATCTCCAATACTTTGACCAAATATCGAACTCCGATGGAGTACTTGAAAACTGAAGCTCTCGCGACTCATAGCAATTCCTTTGAGCTGGAAATCTACGAATTTCTCACCCTACATGTTGCTAAACTAACGCATATAGAGGCAAGTCAATTATATTTTTCATTCAAGCATTCAAGAGATCTTGAGACGTTTTTGTAATGAATTTTAACACAATTCTGGCCAGACAATTTATTTATATATTTTCATGGAATCAAGGCTCTATTTGACCTGATGCGTTTGGTCACGTAATAGATAAAACATCTGAAACATGAACGCCGAAAAAATACACGATTTGTTATTGTGTCAAAAACGTCGTTGTAGAAGTCTTTACAGCAAACAATTGAGATATATAGTGAAATAAAAAGTTGAATAAACTGGTATATTTTTGCATGTTGGGATAAAGGCAAACACTAAGCTGCTGACAGACAAATTGACTAATCAGATATTCTCTAAAAAGGTCAAAAAAGGTCTTTATTATGTTACGGTTAAGTGAAGAATGCGTGAAACGGCTCGGGGAAGAGTACGCACGGGGCCGGTCACTGAAGGGCTCCCGGGGCACGAGTGAACGCACGTGTGCGTCTAGTTTAAATTAATTCAAAAACGATGTCCGAAATTCCTGGTTATGAGTGAATAAGTAAAATAGCCATTTTACTCACGCTTTTGAGTAGCTGTGGATGCAAAATTTGAGTAAATTTACTCAAATATCTGAGTAAATCATGCGTTTTACTCACATAAATGAGTAACTTTACTCACGGGAATGAGTATTTTTACTCATAAAATCGAGTAGCCCTCAGGCGCATTTTACTCACATAAGTGCGTAATTTCACTCACGCAAATGAGTACCATTTACTGAAATAACTGTGTAAATTTACTCATATTAATGAGTTACTGTGTATGCATCGAATTACTCACGTTTGTGAGTAAATTTACTCGCGTGTTTTTGCAGTGTGGGCTCAGTAAACATATCGACTATTCTAGAAAAAGTCACGCAATTCTGATGCATCCGTAGTTTATAATCCACACTACATTTTTGCCCTAATGCCCTTGTATGTCTGCTTTTAGACACAAGCTTTTAGCTACCAAACGGTCCTTGACCGCAAGAATCTTCAATTGAAGGAGGTGGGCTCCACTTGGAAGAAGAAGAAGAAGATCACTGAATTGTATTCAAATTACAATACTACACTCTTCTTTAAAGACCAAACCCTATAACGTTTACTGTAACGGCATCCTCAAAGATGTGGAAAATCCTTTACTGTGTTGTTCTACAAGGTAGGTTTCTTCAGTGCAGGAATGCATTCTTCAAATACTTACAAACCTGTTCCAAAACTCGAACAGACAAAACCTTGTAGCAAGACAATTCTCTCCATTTCTTCGGCCGATTTCTTTGAAAGGAATTAAAGGGAATTCTATCCTTTATTACAATAATTCTTGCTAATTCAATATATCTTGTCTAGTAAACTCTTACTAAAACAGGATAAAATAAAACACAGCGTAATTAAACCACGTTTAATCACTAAAAGCTTGACAAAATATACTGATTGACATAAATAATTTGGCCTTGATAGAATCTGATTGCACGTTTAGAGAAGGTCTTAATTTTGTCTTTTATGAACTACATTTTGTAAAGCATACGATCAAATTTACTTGTGCAGTTTTTTCAAAATTGAAAAGTTATTAAAACGTCATCCAGTTTAAACACCAAAACTGATCAGCCTACATTGTGCGTAAACAACTCCAGAATTTAAGCTCATCAAAGACAGCAGTATCAATCCAACCAGTATTCACAAGCCGTAAAATGAACCAAGACCTGAGGATCCAAGAAAAGAAATCATCGATAGTCAATCAACAACGTGTAGTCTATGATTTTCAATGTTCCTTGTGTGATTAAGCTATACTGGCTGCTGACGTATCGTCACCTACATGAAAGAATAGAAGAAGAAGAAGAAGAAGAAGAAGAAGAAGATGATGATGAACAACAACAACTGTTTATTCTACCCATCACATTAAAAAATTATAAAATATAATACAAAATAATACACATTTATAATTATAATAACAGAGAGTACCGCAGCTTAGAATAACTAAGAAGCATTTTGTAGTAAAAGAAAAGAAGAAGAAGAAGAAGAAGAAGAAGAAGAAGAAGAAGAAGAAGAAACTAAGATAAAATAGAAAATACAGAAAGACAAGAACACACTAAAAGGTAATTGATATACACAGAAAATACGTATGATTTGTCGATCAGATAATTGAAAGATAGCACACATAAAATACATGAAGCAAACTCCTCAAGTGTTGGTCGTCACTACAGGAATGTGCATGGTATTGTTCCACAAGAACTGAACAATAACTTCAAAAAAAAATTTTTTTTTCAAATGCACAAGAAAATTGATTGTCTGATTGAATCATTTGATTGTCTCAATGAATAATTTGGCCTAGATAGAATCTCATTACACGTTTAGAGAAGGTACTCTCTGCTGGTATAATTATAAATGTGTATTATTTTATATTACATTTATATTCGTTGAGCATATTATATTTATATTCGTTTTATAAAATATTCGAGATATAACGCGCGCGCTGATTGGCTGGCTACCATGTTTTTATCAGAAGACAGAGACATGGCTCGCTCAAAAAACGTCGAAAATATTTTATAAAAGCAATATAAAACGATCGCTTATGTCTCTGTACTGTGATATAAACACTCTGGAAGATGTAGAGCACTCGAAAAGCAAGAGAAACACTCGGCTACGCCTCGTGTTCCTAATCTTGCTTTTCTCTTGCTCTACATCTTCCATCGTGTTTATATAAAGGTTCAAACGCTAGGGCGAGGGTTTGCATTGAACAATGTAAACCCGAGCCCGTGCGTTTGAAGTGGTTTAAAAACTAACCAAACCCTATTTTTATTGTTTCAATGCAAAAATTCTGGAAATAAAAATTCAAATCATCGGATTTGAGTTATATTATCAAATCCGAGTTATATCGAGTGATTTATATTTGCATTAAATTAACGTCGAACAATAGCTAAAATACAATACAATACGTTTATTAGTAATTCCCAGAAGGGATTTTCAATACTAATTTACAAAATGTGTGTTGAGATAAAGCTTCTTAAAATTCCATCATGGTCAACGATTTACCGGATAGCATAGTGGTAAGTGAATGGACTAAGGCCTAGTTCAAACGTCGCATCTCACATGTGTCGAATTCAATGCAAATTAGTCAAATCTTTTGTTTCTACTCATTTGCATTGAATTCAGCACATGTGAGATGCGACGTTTGAACTAGGCCTAAGATTCAACGGGTTGATGGTTCGAGGCTCAGTAGGGTCGATGCGTAAGATATCATTTTTTAAGATCAGAATAGTCAATTCCTTAAATTTTAAGAATTTCTGACTTGTAGTGTGTGTCTAAAATCTCAAATGCAGTGCATTGAAGGTAAAACTTCTCAAATGTGTGTAATGTGTGTATGGCATGACTAGCTAGTAACTTGGCAAAAAAACAGGATGAAGGTCTCGAATTCAAAATTCAAAACCTGTTCCGGGTCTTCCCCCGAAATTCAAAACCTACATTAAACTATGAAAATAGGGTGTGGTTAGTTTTTAAATCACAGTACAGAGACATGCGCGCGCGTTTTATATTGCTTAAATAAAGCATATCTATATTTGTAAAGCATATTATAATATATTTATATTCTTATAGTTCAATAAAATCCTGCAATTTGATTGGTTTAGAGGAGTGGTATTTATCGTTAATAGTGGTATTTCAAGCTCTAGAGAGTGGTATTTCAAAATCACCATGGCACTTTCCAGCGGTTTGACAAACTACAAAAAAAGAAAATGGCGGCTAGACCCGGGAAGCTTTCTTCAGTTAAAAAAGTGATTAAATCGAAAAAAGCAAGTCAAAAATGAAAGCAGTATGAACCATTTGATGTTTATGAAGATTTCTTTTTGTCATTTTTGCAAAATTGTGAGAAACGATTGTGCTGGGTTACACGACAGTGAAAGAGTTGTCCTGAAAATATGGATTCATTCAACTTACAGTAAAGGACTCTACTGATGGCTGAAAAGCTCTTGAAAGGTAATAAAAAGTTATTCTACACTCATGCATTGTTTGTTTATCTTATTGAGAAATATTGCTCTGTCCTCTCATTCAAAAAACACCGTTTTTGCCGGCTTCGCAAATGACAATAGGCTCGCATAACGAAGAGCTCTATCTTGACTCTATCGTTTTCTGTGACCATGTGGCCATGGAGATAACATGCACCATACAAGGCATACAACAACGGTTGAAAAATTCTTTTTGTAAAGAAAAATTTAATGACATTTTTCATTAAAAAAGCCCAAAACAAACATTAAGATTTAAATGTACACTTACCATTGTTCATGAAATCGCACATGGCTTTTCTAGATCTATTGGCCATGGGGCTTTTCACACGGCTGTTTCTCGGCCTCAGATAAACCACATGGGAAGAGCTTTAATTCTATTTCCAAGATCTTTGACAAATAAGACATTGCTTTCAGGTCTCGGATGGAGTGTTTTTCAGCATGAATAAGCAAAAATTTCACAAAACATCACGAGGAAAAGTAAAACCACAGGCAGCCCAGCCACTTCTCCTGACGATGTTTATTGTAATGATTTATTTACTATTTTATTGATACGGTAAAAAGACAAAAAATGCGCGCGCTCGTTTTAATTTGCTTGGCGCGCGCGCTCTTGTTATGCATGGGTTTCCTATGGTAATATCCTTCCGACAAGGGACGAGCGCGCGCGCGCTTGTTGTGAATGGGTTTCCTGTGGCGATCCCGCGGGACAAAGCTAGTTTGTGAGAAGGTATGAAACACGGTCACATGACAAAATACATTTTCGCTTGTATTTCACCAGCTAAGAAAGAAAATATCGATTTTTCTTCGAATATGTAAACAAAGTATTTATGTCCAAACAACTTAAAAGTTTGAGTGTTCAAAGTTTGTTATTTGACGAGAATTTCACCTGGGAAACTTTTACTCGCGATGGACGTATGTGTGTCCCAGGTTGATGGGACACATTTCCGTGAAGCGCTCGGGATTTTTCACTCGTTGAGTTGTCGAGGGATGTCGGATAGCTATCGTGAGTACACGAGAGTTTTCCGAAATCTAAAAAAGTTTTCGGAATTTCATGAAAAACGCTCACAAGTTAACTTGAAACGGTGCTGGTTTTGGACTACAAAATTACTTCTTGGAAGAAGTTTTTGAAAATTTCAAGAGCTTTTATGTTCATACAAGACAATTCTTTGCTGTAAATGAGCGGACTTTCAAGGTATTTGAGATAGTTTTATGAGTGACTTTTTGGAGTTTTGTTGTGACTGTCGCTTACAGTCTCATGTGTAACAATGCTACCGGTTTTGGACTGCAAAAATTACTTTTTTGGAGTGTTTTAAGACACTTCATAAGTTTTTATATTCATATAACATTTCGAAACAATTATTTATACGAAATGAGCTGATTTTCAAAGTTATTAAGCTAATGTTAGGCATAAAATTTTGTTTTTTGCTCTGCATTTTGACACTCGGTCGGTGGTCTCATAGAGAACGAAAACTTATTCTAGCTGAGAATTTGCAAAAAATATATACAAGATTGTAAACAGCTCAGTTATAAACAGAAATAAAGTAAGTTTTGAAACCTGTTATGTCTTTTTTATTGTTTTCTTGGGCTTGAATTTGTTGGGCTTTGTATGTTGTTTTTCTACCTTGATTCGTTTGTTTTCATGTTTACGCTACGCGTTCAACTAGTTAGAAATCATAAAATGTCACAAAGAAAAATCTTGCCCCTATATTATAAACAAGTAATGGGATGGGGCCGAGTAAAATTAAGGATTAATTCACGAGCGTATTCAAATTTTTCAGTATACAACGCAACTTGACAGTCAATATACAAGGAAACTTGACAGACTTTTTGAGCTTTTGACCCTTCGGAGACTGTTCGACTTACCTTACGATACTTCAACGAGTGAAAAATCCCGAGTGCTTCACGGAAATGTGTCCCATCAACCTGGGGCACACATCCGTCCATCACGTGACTCGTGTTTCATACCTTCTCACAAACTACGCTTTGTCCCGCGGGATCGCCACAGGAAACCCATTCACAACAAGCGCGCGATACTACCACAGGAAAGCCATGCATAACAAGCGCGCGCGCCAAGCAAATTGAACAAGCGCGCGCGCCAAGCAAATTGAACAAGCGCGCGCATTTTTTGTCTTTTTAATAAATTATTAAAATAAACATCCATTGTCAGGAGAAGTGGCTGGGCTGCCTGTGGTAAAACTTACAGTTTTGAAAGCGAAGGCAAACAAAACTCTTTGCTCGCTTAAATGTTGTCCATTCCATATCAAAAAAGGCACAAAATTAGTTGTGATCTTGATTTTGATATGCACTATATTCGAGAATTGTTTTCCAGAAAATGTTTAACAGTATCCATAAAGAAGGGTCCAAAATAATTGTAAAACTTTGCAAAATTCTGACTGGCAGTTTGTCGGACTGACAGGACTCTCGGCACAGCTGTGATTTCAGTCACGTTTTGGTCATGCAGTCACGTTTCAAAATTTAACTATGAAAATGCTGTTTTTTTGTGATAAAAAACAAATTTACGATGGCTAATTATCGTTGTATGTACTCTTATTCACCACATCAGCACATCAAATCAGTTGTTATGGACTTGTTATGGCGTAGCCTAGTGAGTTCTTAACAATTTTAAATAAATAAATAAATAAATAAATAAATAAATAAATAAATAAATAAATAAATAAATAAATAAATAAATAAATAAATAAATAAATAAATAAATAAATAAATAAATAAATAAATAAATAAATAAATAAATAAATAAATAAATAAATAAATAAATAAATAAATAAATAAATAAATAAATAAATAAATAAATAAATAAATAAATAAATAAATAAATAAATAAATAAATAAATAAATAAATAAATAAATAAATAAATAAATAAATAAATAAATAAATAAATAAATAAATAAATAAATAAATAAATAAATAAATTAAGAGTCACCCTTCCTTGCAGCTGAATGCTGAATTACGAAGTGCGCAGCTCAACGTGACCGAGTCGAAGGTTTACAAGGGCGCTTTCATTACGAGACAATTGAACAATCACACATTTACATACAAATTTACCTACACATACACGTAGCAGCCACCATACGACTCATGTCTGATCACGGAGCACAGCTTAGATCGAAACTAGTTCGTTTTTACTGAGGGAGGAAAAACCGGAGAACCCGGAGAAAAAACCCTCGAAGCAAGGGAGAGAACGAACAAGAAACTCATGCCACATGTGATGCCCCGTCCGGGGATCGATCGAGGGACCACGTCACAACGGTGACAGACCGGCGCTCTCACCGCTCGGCCACCCTTGCTTCCGGTCCCTGTAAATTTTTGACCATGTGTTGACGTACGTGGTGAATAAGAGTACATACAACGGCTAGCCTCGGCTTTGCTCGGGATATAAAGCTTTTCAACAAAAATGGTCTCTTTTCAATAACTTTTCAATTTTGAAAAAACTGCACAAGTAAATCTGACCGTCTGCTTTACAAAATGTAGTTCATTAGAGACAAAAGACCTTCTCTAAACGTGCAATCAGATTCTATCAAGGCCAAATTATTCGTGTAAATATTCTTTTGTCAAACTTTATTGATTGAATTATCTTGCTGTTTGTAATAAATTCACTTGATAATGGCGTCAGCAGACTTGTTTCAGTAGCTCAGTTAAATCCACATATATTTATAGGTACATGAACCAAAACAACAATTCTTTGTCAGATTCTCTATAGTACATTACAATGTAATGTGTTATCAGATGCTTATCAAGCACTCTTTAGCTGCAAGGGTGCAATCAATATATTTTTAATTTCTAAACAAACGTTAATAGGTTAGTATAAAAATCAATGCTAATCAATGCTATTTAATTTGGTAATGTTAAAAATCAAGACTAAAGCAGAAAAAAGAATGAAGTTCTGCAGCCACCCATGCTCCTTTTCGGCACAGACCTCTCGTCTGAAAGCCTTTTCTGAAATAAGTATATACATTGGTAGCTGACGACTGGCCCAAGGGTAGAGGAGAGGGTAGCTTTGAGTCTTTGTCAGAAAAAAACAACAACAACTGCTGCACTGCTGGACACTTCTATACGCGCGCATTTAGGGGTAATGAATCAAGCAAAAGGTGGATATTTTGTCCA